>PVHX01015692.1:0-45739 GCA_004024805.1 Geosciurus inauris
ACAGGCTTGCGCCACTGGGCCTGGCTTGTTTCCCTTCTTTAGGCCTGTGCTTCTTCCATTGTTTGACAACTAAATAATCTAGACAATATTCATTCTTTGACTTTTTTTTTGGTACTGGAGATTGAACTCAGGGGCACTTGACCATTGGGCCACATCCCTACCCCTATTTTGTGTTTTATGTAGAGACAGGGTCTCACTGAGTTGCTTAGCACCTCACTGTTGCTGAGGCTGGCTTTGAAATCGCGATTCTTCTGTCTCAGCCTCCCTAAGTGCTGGGATTACAGGCTTGCACCACTGTGCCTGGCTCTGTTAATGACTCTTTCGTGTAACTCTGAAGTTTTTAAAAATCAAAGCAGAATAATTGATCATAAAACTTACCTATCAAAAGAAGAAACTTGTTGCATTTATTCTTTGTATAAAAATCAGCTTGGATGTTTACTATTATATTATCATTTGTGATCCTTTGTTCTTCTAAGTCAGTGAGTGGCCCTACACTGAACTTCAAAAGTGTCATTAAAAACAATAGCAACAACTGGGCTGGGATTGTAGCTCAGCGGTAGAGCGCTTGCCTTGCATGCATGAGGCCCTGGGTTGGATCCTCAGCACCACGTACAAAGCAATAAAATAAAGACATTGTGTCCATCTACAACTAAAAAAAAAAAAAATTAAAAAAAAAAAACAAACAATAGCAACAACGAAAACTAAAAGTGTATGTGTGTATGTGTCTGTGTAATTTTAAGCTGTGTCACAGAACAACTGAATTGGTCTCTGAGTTTGGGTTTCTAATGTTCTATGCAATTCTTAATGGGATCTAGAGTTTTAGAAAAGCTGTTCTTAGTTTTTAGCATAGTGTTAAGGAGGGATCTACTCATAAATTAAAGGCGAAAGTGATTTAAACTTTCCTTCATTCTATATTACCCTCTTATTTTTTCTTCCCTTTTTAATTCTGCTTTGAACTTTCTAGTTTTATCAGGTTTTGTTCTTTTGCGGGGGCTTTTAAAGTTTATGTGTGAATCTGCTGTTCCATTTATTTTATGTATTTTTATCCTTTTAGTGGATGGTTTTGTCATAGTCTTAGTTTATTTATTATCAGTATCTTGCTGTTTTCTCTCTGCCTCTTACTATGTTTTGAAAGTTATTTTTAAAATACATAGCAATGTAGAAATTAGAGAATCTAACTTCTCTGATGTAGTCATTATCATCAAATATTTCCTTGTCTTTTTTTTTTTAGAATATTTTTCTAGTTGTTGATGGACCTTTATTTTATTCATTTATTTATATGTGGTGCTCAGAGTCAAACCCAGGGTCTCACACATGCAAGGCAAGTGCTCTACCACTGAGCCACAACCCCAGCTCTCCTTGTCTTTTTTTTTTTTTAAATATTTTTTTAGTTGTTGATGGATCTTTATTTTATTCATTTATATGTGGTGCTGAGGATCGAACCCAGTGCCTCACGCATGCTAGGCAAGCGCTCTACCACTGAGCTACAGTCCCAGCCCCCTCCTTGTCTTTTTAAAAACAATTGTTTTGTAGTTGTAGATGGACACAATACCTTTTTTTATTTTTTAAATTTTTTTTAGTTCTAGATGGACACAATATCTTTATTCATTTTTATGTGGTGCTGAGGATTGAACCCAGTGCCTCACACGTGCCAGGCAAGCACCCTACCGCTGAGCCACAACTCCAATCCCTCCTTGTCTTTCTTTACAATAGTTTTTTTAAAGATATTTTTTGCTTAAGATACTTTTTATGATTTAATGTAAGAATTTTTTTAAAGTACCAAATAATTTTTATAGCTATCATTTTAGTTTTTTTGTCAGCCCATCAAAAGAAATTTGTTTTATAGTGTTTGATATAAATTATTATTTTTCATATTTTCCTATTTTGAATTATTCTATAACAATTTGAACATGTGACACCTTCTTCCCTGTCTCTCCACTTTGATGTTTTCTTAGGGTAAATGCCCAGAAGTGCCATTCTCAAATCAAAGTCTGAATCTTTTTCTGGGATTACCTGTTGTCCCAATACCACCAGTAATATGGCTCATCTATTTTTAGTGTCACAATATTTATTTATTTATTTATTTATTATTTTTTTAATTTTTTTTTTAGATATTGATGGATCTTTATTTTATTCATTTATTATTTATATGTGGTGCTGAGGATCGAACCCAGTGCCTCACGCATGCTAGGCAAGCGCTCTACCACTGCGCTACAGCCCCAGCCCCTTAGTGTTACAATATTTAAATTACTTGTTTTTGATAATTGGTTTCATAACTTGTACTTGAATTTCTTTGGTTGGTTCCACCACTTTTGTATAGTCCCTCCAAATTGCTGAAGAAACTGTTACCATTCTTTGAATCCTTAGAGCTTCTTTTTTTTAAAAAAATAGTGAATGATATTTTCTTTCATATCAAATAGTTACGTATAACTTATTAAAAATCATATTTTTTGTTGATTCATCTGTTTACATATTCCTTTCAGGTAGTTTTTTATTGGTGCTTTATAATATATATTATTACCTGATATGGTGATATACTCAGATTTTTTTCTCCAATAGTCTGATATTCTTTTTTATTTAGACTTTTATTTTATTTATGTGTATGCAGTGCTGAGAATCAAACCCAGTGCTTCACACATGCTAGGCAAGTGCTCTACTGCTGAGCTACAACTCCAGCCCCTGATATTCTTATATATGTGTTTTTATTGTACTTTCATAAGTAGCATGCCAAAAATGAAGACTTAATAAAAAGGTTATGAGAGGAAAATTGCATTTGGCTCTTTCGGCTCTCTTATATTTTTCTTTTCTTTTCTACCTCTCTACTATAAAACTTGAGACGTAGATATGTCATTGTATCTGTAAGAGTTGCATCAGGAATTGGAATAGATGTGCTCTTAACCATTGTCCAGATTGTACCAGTTAGAGCATCTCAGTGAAAGATCAGGTAGCTTATCAGAGATTTTTGTCAGTTTGTGTTACCATCAAAGATGAACTTGTGATTATGAAGAAAGGAGTAAATGACATTTTGCCTAAGATGTTAGGTCCATTTTTTAAAGGAGGTAATGCTAAAGCTTTGTGAGTAGAGAAGCACTTCCTAGGATTAAAAAGCTGTAAAAGGGGGATATGAAAAAAGATTTTACATTCCTTTTAAAATATTTTTTGTTATTCTCCATCTGCCTAATGAATAGTTCCATGTGGTACATGTAAAGAAATAAAGGTTGCTTGTGTAGGTAGTGGTAGGAGATGAGGTCAAAGGAGGAGGTATCCCAGTTAAGGAGTTAGATTTTATTAATCTGTAGAATCGAGCTACATATTGAACATTTTTTAGGCAGAATATCATTTTTCTATAATGAATTGTTTGGGGGAAAGTTTTATGCATAACTGCAAATGAGCTACTTTTGAAAGTTGAATGGATGGCCTTTTGTGATATGTTCACATTTCAGAAGTAGCCTCAAAGTGTTGTTTCCCCATGAGGAGCTACCCCCTCCCCTTTTCTTCTAGTTTTGTTCACCTCAGAGAGATGAAAATTATTTTAATGTCTCTTAGGAACACTTGGAAAAATGTGTTTAATGTGCAAACCGTTTGCCATTTTTATCTCCCAATAAGAACATGTTAGAAATTGGTTTCCCCATTTTGTTTGGGTAAATCAGAAATATAAATAGTAGATTTACAAAATGTAGAAATGATAAACCTTTCTATTCAATTATAAATATCAGCACATTTATATTCAAGAATACAAATATTAATTATGCCTTTGGAAATGACTTTGCAGTTCCTTAAACTTTACTTCCCTGCTAATATATGTGATCATACAACACTGTTTGTTTAAATACTCAGGTACAGGTTCTGTGAATAGGCTAATTTTAGCAACTGTAGTGCATCTCAGTACATTAAACTCAACTGAGTTTGACTTGAAATACTCTGTTGTACTAAAATTTGCAAAGGTATTTTGGTACATAATAGTCCTTAAATCAGATCTACCTTGTCTCATAGTATTTACTTTTAGAAATGAATTTTTTCCCTTTTCTTAGTATTTGAACTCTTCAGATTCTTCTACTTGAGTAGGCATTTTAAGTTCTTTTAAAAAATTAAACCTAATTTCTTTCAAAAAATTCAATCTAATTTTTCAAAATAAAATTTTTAAATACAACTCACAAGTATATAGCGAGATACAGAAAAGTCTTGTTTCTCTTTGCTCTCTTCTCCATGTTTTCTTCCCACACCTTTTATAAATAAACATTTCTTTTAGTATCCTATTTATTCTTCCTGTTTATTTTTGCAGATATAAACAAATGTATATTTTATTTTGGAGCTCTTTCCATAACTAGACAAAGAGTTTTATCTTTAAAGATCTGTATAGTATTTCGTTATGTGGATGTAGCATAGGTAAGTCACTTGATCCTATATGGTCATGTTAGTTGTTTCTCTTCTTTTGCCTCTACAGTGCCAAATGAATATGAAACAATGCACACACACACGTGTATATATATGTATTTTTTCCTACTTGTGAATGTGTGGTTTTGATTTTGAGAACAAGAGTCACTAGGTTATATATTTCCTTGCTCTGTTAACTTGAAAGGACCTAGAAGCAATGACTTAACAGCAATGAGCACACCTAGTACCCAGATCTTAGTTTCTAATGCCATTTTCCTATAAAAGGCCTCCTTGGAGAAATGGCTGGTTCCAGGGCTAAGGCAGAACATAAAAATAAAAAGCAAACCTGGAGCATCTTGTAATGCCAAAATGTAAGGAATACCAAATAAGAACCGTGAGTGGCCTTTGTTGAAGGGACACAGCCCACTGAAAAAACTCCCAGTGACCAATACTGGGAAAATTTGTGCAACAAAATGAAGTAGCATTGAATTATAACCATATTAAAATATTATCCATGAGTTTATATTGATAAAAATAAGTGGTTGACTAAATAAATGGGGAGGAGTAAATGAATCTTTTGTGCAGAAGAATTCCAAATGATTCATGTAGCTATTCAGTTCTCAAGGAGGTATATTCCTGACTCCCTGAGTGTGGGCTACACTGTGTAACTTCTTTCCAAATAGTATAGTATGGAAAATTGGGAAAAGAGTAACTTGACATGGGATAAGTCTGACTAACACCACCTTAATCATGTGATCAAAGTTAGCATTCATAAATCAAAGTTAACATTTCTGAATCATATTGATAGCATGATGTGATGAGAATGGCACTTTACCTCTGTGGTCTTCCTCCCCCAAAACCGTAACCCCAGTCTAATCAGGAAAAAAACATGAGACAAATCCCAGTTTAGGGACTTTCTACAAAACTCTTGAATATTACTTCTCAAAACTGTCAAGGTCATCAAAAATAGGGAAGTCAGAGAGACTGGTATAGCCAAGAGTAACCTAAGAAGACATGATTATTACAGTGTAATGTGGTAAACTGGATAGGGCCTGGAAACAGAAATATCACATTAGATAAAAACCAAGGAAATCTAAATAAAGAATGAACGTGAGTAAATAATAATGCATTAGTATTTGTTAATTATAACAAGGGTACCATACTATTGTAAAATCTTAATAGTAAAAACTGGGTGTGTGAAATAGAAGAACTCTGGTACAATTTACAATTTTTTCTGTAAATCTAAATCTAAAATAAAACCTTATTTAAAATAAGATAAATACCTCTGTCATTATGGTAGATACTGTCAAATTACCATTTTGCACTATTACTGAAAGTATGTGAAGCATTTTTCCATAGTGTTGCCTGCTGAAAGTGTTGTCAGACTTAGAATTTTGTCAGTTTGATAAGAACTGGTGTAATTCAGGCTACTGTGTTTCTCTATTTATAAGTGATGTTGGGTATTTTTTCATGTGTCCAAGAGGCATTTAATTTTTTTCCCTTGAACTCTCATGACCTTTTGTTTTTCTATTAGGTCATTGGTCTTTTTCTTCTTAGTTCAGGAGTTCTCTATAAGGATATTAGTCCTTTATATATGATGTGAGTTGCAGGTTTTTTTAGATTGTTTATGGTTTTTTTTTTTAATGCAAAACTTTGTTTCCATGTAAACTTTTGCTTTTATATGATTGTATAATTTTCCCTTTTATGTTTCTGGATTTTGAAATACAGTTAGAAAAGATTTCATTACAGTAAGGTTTTATGGGAGTGCATACATATTTTCTTCCAGTACATGTGGTTTCCTTTTCACTTTTAAATCTTAAAATTGGAATGTATTACTCCTCCCCATCATTGAGTATTTTATTTTATTTTTTATTTTTTATTTTTTATTTTTTTTTTTAGTTGTTGATGGATCTTTATTTTATTCATTTATTATTTATATGTGGTGCTGAGGATCGAACCCAGTGCCTTACGCATGCTAGGCAAGCGCTCTACCACTGAGCTACAGCCCCAGCCCCATCATTGAGTATTTTAAATGCTTTAACTTTTCTTTCAAATTACTCTTTCATAAGCAAGCCTGGATCTTTGTGCTTTAAGTGATTTGTAGTAAAAGAGATGTTTAAACATTTTCTCTGTATGGAAGTTTCTTTTCACTCTTAAATTGTATATTTTATAATATTTTCCATAGCGTTGTGGATTATTCATATATTCCAAATTTTCCCCCTTCTGTTTCTTATGATTCTTGCTTATATTATTTAGTTTATTTGTGATCTATTTCTTACCTTCCTTAGAACTCCTCACTGATACTTTGATCTCTCTGATATACAAATATCTGATATGCAAATATACAGAATTTAGTGAGTGAGCCAGTTAGCTATTTTATTGAAAAACTGGGATCAGTAGTGTCAATGGTTGCTGCCTAATATAGAATGAATTATTGCAACCTTTTAAAAAAGGATTTGTATTTTCCCCACACAGTGATGAGTCTAGTATTGCTGAACTGAATTTTTAATAGACATTTGGTAAGGTATCTGGTAGGGCTATGGGATGACCACCAGAAATCCCCTGTTTCCAGCTTTTCGTAATAAAGGAGAGTACCACCTTTGCAGAGTGGTAGCATCTGCACAGGGTAAGGGATAGTGTGGTGAAAAGTATAGTAAGGTGGAAAGGGACAACAAAGTTGGGGTATTATATTGAGGTTTGGAATCTGGCGTAAGATGTTTATTTCAGTGTAAGACTTGATTAGTGTTAGTTTTTTGTCTCTGTGATCAGAATGTGGTCTGCTGGCTTTATTGCTTTGGACCTGATGTGAGGCAGAACCTCATGGCACAAGTGTGTAGCAGAGGAAAGTTGCTCAGTTCATGGCAGCCAAGAAGCTGGAAAGAAGGAAAGAAGGAGAGGAACTGGAGAGAAGATAAACCCTTGAAGAGCGTGCCCCCAATTAACCTGTTTCCTACAACTAGGTCCCACCTACCAGGAGTCCATTCAGCCACCAGTGGATTAACCCACCAATAAGGTCAGAGCCTTCATGATCCAATCATTTTTCCAAAGCCCTACCTCTGAACACATGAGACTTTCCAGATCCAAACCATAATATTTGGAATTAGGGTGTAAGGTTCATGATGTAATAGTTTAGGAGTGACAGACTTAGCAAGGTTAAGGTTTTAAGGTTAAGATTTTCAGAGCCTTGGAAAGTGAATAGTCATTTACTGTTGTATATTGAAAAAATGAATATCCTGATTTGGTTTGTATGGGTTTTTCTGGAAGTTCCTGAAATGAACAATGAAGTTATTTGGAACTCATATCTTTCACAAGACTTTCCTGGAATAGTAAAATCATTTATTGGAGACAGCTGAATAGTGATAGTTATTGTAGACTGTAAACTCAGTGTAGACAGTTTCAGTTCTCAGTGCCCATTGAGAAGCACAATAAACTAAAAATGTATTTGTAAAAAGTCTAATTCATGGGCACATCTACAGAGACAATACATTTTCTTGGTAAGTGATTTGACTTTGAATTTTTTCCCCTGAGGAATTAGTCTTAACAGTTAATGTGTCTAAAATACTCAAGCAGACGGTTGGATATGAGTCTGCAGCTCACTAAAGAGACAAGATCAGAGAGAAATTTGGGAGACAGAACACTGAAGTTATGTCCCTGAATGAGCTTGCCCATGAAGGAAACAAATAATATGAAAAATGCTTGGGAATTCTAAGTTTTTCGTTTTTTGTTTTGTTTTGGTACCTGGGATTGAACTCAGGGGTACTTGACCACTAAGCCACATCCCCAGGCCTATTTTTGTATTTTATTTAGAGACAAGGTCTCACTGAGTTGCTTAGAGCCTCGCTGTTGCTGAGGCTGGCTTTGAAACTCACAATTCTCCTGTCTCAGCCTCCCCAAAGTGCTAAGATTACAGGTGTGTGCCACTGTGCCCGGCTCTTTTAAGTTCTTAATAGCCACACTGGTGTGTGTATGAAGGGGTGGTGGTGTTTGGGGGTAGGGCAGGAGTGGAATAAACCAGAAAAGGAGTGGCCACAGAGGTTGAAAGAAAACCAGGATATTGTTATTAGGGAAGTCAAGGAAAATGTTTTTAAGGCTGATGTGGGAGTGGTCAAACTCCTGCAAAATTGGGAAGGATAGGTAAGGACACAGGTTAGTTATATTGGTATAGGTTAGTTGAGGAAATTTCTACTTGCAGGTTTCTGTCTTTGATGTCAGCTGTTGACAAATATGTACAAATGCAGTTGTTATAGGTGGGGAAGAGGTCATTATGTATGATAATGGATATGGTTTTTAGTGAGCATTGTAGAGAGTGGGAGATCAAGCTCAGCTGAGAAATATAGTAAGATTGTTAATCAGTATTGACACATTTAGGTTTGTTGATCAAAACTGCTTTGTTATGTGACTGTTCAGCAGTGCTGATGTCAAGGTACAGATGTGGAAATAGTCTTAGGTAAATCAAGATTGGGATAGATAAGCATATATAGTTCTGCCTCAGTAAATGGTGGGGGCACATTCTGAGAAATATACCATTAGGAGCTTTCATTATGCAGATATGATAGTGTGCTTATAC
Source organism: Geosciurus inauris (assembly GCA_004024805.1). NCBI lineage: Eukaryota > Metazoa > Chordata > Mammalia > Rodentia > Sciuridae > Geosciurus > Geosciurus inauris. The sequence continues at coordinate 8,942 of PVHX01015692.1, forward strand.
AAGTCTGGATATCATAGGTCAGTCATGCAAACAAGATGTTTGAGGTTGCTGCTAGCATAAATGTGGCATATTATTTTATAGTAAGCATTTTCCATATAAGTAGAAGGAATATACTCTAACAATGAAATGTATACTATAGTAAATACATAGACCAGTAACATAGTTGTTTAAAATTATCAAGTACTATGTACTATACCTAATTGAATATACTTGGTTTTTTATGACTGATAGTATAATAGATTTGCTCATATCAGCATCGCCACAAATACATGTGATGGCTTGCATTTTGAAGTCTCTAGGTGGTAGCAATTTTTCAGCTCCATTGTAATCTTATGGGATCACTGTTGTATGTGATGTCTGATCATTAACCAAAATGTTGCCATCTGACTATACATTGGGATAGTCAGAAGTACATGTACCTTCCTCCTGCTCATTGCCTGTGGAGTGACTGTAGCAAAGCTGCTTTGTTGTGCCACTTCCTTTCTTTCTGATGAATGTTCTCACATGTTCTGCTTACTTACTCTTAAACTTACTACTTGATCAGTATTTAGCCTGTCTGAAGCTATTTTTACTTCTGTGGAGAGGTAAATTGGTCCTTCCTCTACCTGGTTTGCATAGGGCTTTGAGGTCTCTGGTGGTGTTTTTTTGGGAAAAAGAGGTTTTAAAATAGAATTATAGCTGGGTGTAGTGGTGCATGCCTGTAATCCTAGCACTTTGGGAGGCCAAGACAAGAGAGTCCCAAGTTCAAAGCCAGCCTCAGCAACGGCGAGGCACTAAGCAACTCAGTAAGACCCTGTCTTTCAGTAGAATATAAAATAGGGCTGGGGATGTGGCTCAGTAGTCAAGTACCTCCGAGTTCAATCCCTGGTACCAAAAATATAAAAAATAAAAATAAATAGAATTATAAAGAAAGAGTAAGAATTTGCCAAGAGGACAGAGCATGGGATGAAGAACAGGAAGACCCGGTGGTTTCCAGTACAGGGATATGCTTATGTAAAGCAGAGAGACCTGAGCAAAACACCTTAAGGGAATGGAAGTTACGAGTAATTTCACTACGGCAATGAAAGTGCTTAGTGGGCATGTGATCTCTAAAGATGGGGTTGAAAAGTAATAGGGTCAGCACATATGTTGGCTTCAGTGATGAATTTTCACTGAACAGTTTTTCTGAGTGTGTACAAACATGCAATCTGTTATGTTATTAACATAGGTATTATATATTAGGAAATTCTGTTTGTAGGTTATTTTTTTAAATTTATTTTTTAGTTCATTATAGTTTATACACAATAGTGGAGTTAATTTTGACATTCATAAATGCGTTTAGCATTGTGGAGTTTAGTTATGTAAAATTGAGAATTTTTTTTAGTAACAGTTTTACCAACTTGGCTCACGTGTTGCCCCACAAAAGTTGATCTCATTTTGGCTGTGATGGGGAAGAGGGGTGGTCAGTGGTGTGTAGCCTGCAGTTTTATATATAGCGCATATTTTTGATGTTCATTATTTGAAAGTATAGTAAAGGAAGTAACATCTGTTGGATGCTTACCTTGTGCTAGCCACAGTACATCAATTCTAATTTAGATCTCACATTCTTTTGAGATAGTTGTTCATTCCTTTCTCGAAAAAGGAAACAGCATGGCTTTCTCAGTGTCAGACTTCTCACTCTCACCAATGTCCAAGTGAAGGAATCAGGATTTGAACCCAGTTTACTAGTTTAGGCTTACTCTAAAACTTTCATTTTTTATTACACAAAGTGGACTTCCTGTAGGCTGTAAACCCTTCATCACTAGTGCCAAAGGAGTATGTAATTAACATTTCACCATAGGTATTAATTAAATGTAGAAATATTTTACCTTTCAGCTTTTGAGGATCAAGACTGAACAGTTAGTGAGCGATAATGGAGAAAAAGGTGAATCTAGGCCCAGATAGCCAGTTTTTCATTAACTAGAGTCCGCTTAATTCCACTTAGTGGAGAATTCAGATAACCAAAAATATCCTATTGATCAGAATTCTAGTTAATTCAAGAAACACTGTTTTTAAATATTTTTCTATGTCCTCATGGGAAACCTATCTTTGAATATTTAAAAGATCTGTCATTTGTAATGCGTATATTGCATATTTTACCATATTTTTGTTTTATATTAATCTAGTACTTTAATTTTCTATTTGTAATATGTTGAGATTTCCTAAATAAGTGGAATTAGCATGCAAGAAAAATCCTACAAATAAAAATGAAAACCTTTGGAAAAAACCAAAGTTATGGCTATGGAGTTTTAGTTAGGTATAAATTTTCTTCTTACTGTTTTGATTACTGCAGATCTTATAAAGAAAGTGGAGTATGCTTTGTTAATTGACTTCTTGTTTTGTTCCTTCATGTTGGGATTGGTATGTGAGCAATTTCTAATTTTCCACTTAGCAACTAGGGAATTAGGGTACCCCCCTGCCCCCAACAAATGAAATCACCACAAAGTTTTTTCTAAGGTGATGGTAATTTTACAGATTTTTTTGTTTTTAATATTTTTTTAGTTGTAGATGGACACAATAGCTTTATTATATGTATTTTTATGTGGTGCTGAGGATCCAACCCAGTGCCTCACACTTGCGAGGCAAGTGCTCTACCACTGAGCCCCAGTCCATAATTTTATAGTTTTAAGGTCAGTATCGGGAAGACTGTTTTTGGGGGGTATGTCCAGTGTCTTCAGAATTGCCCATGTAAGAGTGATCTTTTTCTTAATAGCCTTTCCTTTCCTCATAGAAAAACTTTACCAGAAGGTTGAGAGAGTGCTGGCATTTTTAATATGTTGCCAAGTCTTCCACTGTTGCCAAGGCGAGTTGGCTACTATCCGGTAGAATTTGTCTTACAAAGGCTTTAATAGTATTAGTTTTCTAAAAATGTAGTAAGTCATGATTGTGTCATAAATTGCAGAGTGACAAAATAGTATGTTTAGTTGTTCAGATCAGATGTGTCTTGAAGACAAAGGTTACAAAGTTACCTATACACATTCTTCTTTTTTCTTTATAACATGCTGAGAAAAATTTGTTTACCTTGTGCCAAGAATGCTAAGAACATTCTCATTGAAATGTACATGACTGTTTAGAAAGTAGCATATTTTGTGAGACTTGTATTTTGAAAAAATACTAAAAACAATACCTAATATTATTTAGTCATAATTGAAAAATGTGTCATAGGATATGGACTTAATATTTTTGAAGTTTTATTCTTACAGAAACTTTAAGAATGTGGCCTTTTAAATATATAAATATATATTATTATTTAATTTTTCCTACTAAAATGAGGTCCCAAAGTGTTGTATTAATTTCTTATTGTTGGAATTAGGATTGATGAAAAGGGTAAAAGGGGAAAAAAGGAGGTACTGAGAAATGCAATTAACTAAGATATATTGTTCTGTTGTATACATGTACAAATATGTAATAGTGAATGCCACTATTATGTATGATTATAATGCACCAATACAAATTTTAAAATAAAAAAGTTTCACATATTAAAAAAGGTCAAATGATTAGCTTTATCAGTGGGATCATCATGAGTCAGGCAGAGTCTTTAGCTTTGTAGATTTGATATACCTCTTCAGTTTATTTTGAGGTGATGTAGAACTATAGAAACTATTCTCCTAACTAGAGAATAAAGTATAGTGTTAATTAAAAAATATAGAATTAAAATAATTGGCTTGATATAACAAAAATTTTTGGTGGATATTAGTGATATAATTAGAGTAGGGGAGGGACAGAGAGATTAAAAAAAAGCATCCTTAAGGAATTTATGATATGGTAACACCCAGAAAGCTTCAGTTTACGTAGGCTACTTAATCCCGGTGAGTAAATCAATTTAGAAGACCAGACTGTAGATTTGAAAGATTGGTTGGGAATAGGTTTAAGAGAGAGGGTTTTCAGCCTTCTCTTTATACTCAAATATTAATTGAAAACTCTTAAGAGCTTTCATTTTGGTGGATTACATTTGCATGTATTTATTGTATTATATATATATGAAAACATTTTAAATGGTAAGAAATTGTAATTTATTTAAAAATAGAAAACATGTTAACAGTTTTTAAATGAAAAAATAACTTCAAAATAATATGAGAAGAGATGCATTATATTACCTACTTGCAGATCTCCTTCAATGTGTAGCTTACTCGAAAACGGATGGAGTCCCACATCTTAATGCACACTTTTGCATTTTAATCTATAACAGTATTCTGTGGAGTTTAGTCTCTGTAAAAACTGTACATTTGTGAGATAACTGTAGAAAAAGCAAATAACTTTTTAGTATTGTAAAAATTATTTTGACCTCAGGAACCCCTGTAAAGATTTTTCATAGCACATTTGGAGAATCTGCTTTGGAACAAAATGAAATTGGATCCTGATCCTGTCTTTGATCTTACTCTCTGGATTGGATATTCTTATGGGCTGTGTCTGTCATGCTTTTGTAACTTACCAAATTTCATTTCCCAAATCTACTCTCAGGAGAAAGCTATGAATAAATAGCCTTAATTCTATAGGCTTTGATTGGAAATGGCAGTTCTAGCTAGCTGTGTGATCTCAGGCATATTCATTAACATTTTGGAATTTGTTGCCTCTTGTAAAATGGATAGAGCAATACCAGTTCATGAGACTTTCCTGGGCATCAAATAAGAAAAGTATAGCAGTTACAGTTTCTAATCAAATCTTAATAGAGGTTAGCAGAAAACACTACTTGAGCTGTGTTCCAGTTTTGTCACATACATTTTGAACTGTTTAATTACATTTGCAAAATATGCGAAGTACTTAATAAGATTTGTGTCTCAAAAACAAAAGGTCCGGTCTCCCTTGTGTACAACCTAGAGTGACTTTTTTTTTAAAGCCGCCTTCTTTTTTCTGTTCTATTGTCTAGCACTTATTTGGGCCTTCTAGATCCTTCACAGGGAGTGATTATTTTTCTTCTCTAGGGTGTTCATAACCTTGTGCTTAAATTAATTAGAAACAATTAGGAATATGTTTATTAGATATGAAGGCTGTGAGATCATTAGCATAGGAAATACCAGTTTTGTCTAGACAAATATGAGAAGATTGTGCCTTCTCATTCACTGATTTTTGTGACTTGTAGAAGAAAGAACAGCTGTTAAGCATCTAGCCAGTTCATATTTATTGAGGGAAGCTGTGTGCTGTTATGTAGTGTTTGAGAACATGGATCAGGGTGTTTTACTGCTTCAGTTCTAGGTGGCTCCTCTGCTTACTTGCTATAATCTGTGTGTGTGTGCGCATGTGTGCATGTTTTAATTTTCACTGTCTAAATTTCTCCATACATAAAGTGGGGATAATTTTAGTAATCTTATAGTTAATATTATGGTTAAATGAGTTAATGTATATAATGTTGTAGAACAGATTGATATATAATACTGCTTATTTTTCCTAATACATTAAAAAGGAAAACAGTTTCTTTGACAATGTTAAGTTCTAGTACCTCCACAGAGATCATATATTTCAAAATGATTGCTGAAAAATTATATGTAAAAAGTTTATTTTTTAATTCCTTTGTTATTTAAAGCACTTTTTCCTCTTTATACAGAGGAGAAAATTGATAAAAGGCTAGGCCTTTTAGTAGTTAGAATGTGTTTTATCTAAAATCATATTAGTTGATTTTTTTGTGTGTGTGTGATGCTGGGGATCAAACCCAGGGTTTGTGCATGCTACTCAAGCACACTACGGCTGAGTTATGTTACCAGCCCATATTAGTGATCTTTTGAAGTGCTTTTTCCCCTTTGAGTTTTCCAAGTCCCTTTATAGGCGGATGTGAGAAAAACTGATAGGTAGGGCATTATTTAAATTTAAATCTCACTTATTGAGAGAAAAATTGTCATTGGCATCAGTGGGTACTAACTTTCCATTCATTTTTAATCATTCTTGAAGGCTAGTCTATAGCTTGTGAGTTGCCTAATTAATCTTGCAGATGATTGCTTATATTTCAATGTTGAGACATTTATTTGAACACATTTTTTCAGGTTGTCCTTGGTCATATTAAATTTTGGGTCAAAACTAGGATAGTTAAGTCATAAATATAATTACATTCTTGGGCAGTTTTGTTGCCTTTTGAAGAATCCATGAATGGCATCATTAAATGTAATCCTTTTGCTTATAGAAAGAATAGAAAAAGAATGGAAACTTTTCTTTGTCCTTTCTGTCACTGAGGATATTGGATAAATGGTAATACTTGTGCAATGTGTACACAGAAGATAACCTATCAGGGCTCTTGGAAAAACTTAGTTGGAGTGATATGCCTAAAACAAGAGACTTGGTGCAGCCATTGTTTCATTTCTAGGTTAAAAAAATCAAGTCTGTGTGTCAGAAAACAAGGTCTTGTTTTCTTCTTGGTAAAAGAATTCATATGTTTTTGAAGCAATTGAAAGTACAAAAGAAGATTTACTTTGCACCCCTTTATAAGCATTTTTATACTCTGTAAGCACCTTTTTTTTGGCGTCTATTTAATTGGACATCCATCCCTATTGCAATTAAAAGACTATTGCTCTTCCCCCAATACTTGAGTAAAGTTAATGAGAGTAAGTTAATTCTGGATTGAGTAGTGATAAATTTGTAGTGATTTTACTTTCTTAACCACTGATGAGTTCTGGAGAGTCTTGGTATGTGCTATTAGATTTTCTTTGCTATCAATTGCACACCTAATGACTTGTATTTTAGTCAAATTTGAAGTATACTGTTATGAAAACATTAATATAAATGAACATAGACTCAGATGCCTAGGAGCTTACTATAAACCTTCCCCCAAAGCATGACAAAGACAGAAATTTGATAAGCCAAATCCTATAATAAATATTTTAAATTTCTATATAAAATATGGTATAAATCTTAGCTGATACCCACATATTTCAAAGTTTTTGTTCTATGACTAAAATTGCTTGAAGTATTTTAGATGACATAAATTGTTGCATGCTTGCAAAAAACTGTGTACAGCATGGATTCTGTTTTTTCACAAGAATATTGTTTTAAAGTTTAACATGATCTTTTATTATAATTATTAACACATTAATTGTACAAATTAATGGGTTTCACTGAAACATTTATGTACGTACATATATCCTGCCTTGATCATGTCCACCTTCCTTCCTTCTACACTCTGATCCCCTTCCCAGTTTTCCTTTCCTTTCCCTGATAGCCCTTCTTCTACTTTCAGGGCCCCCCCCCCACCTTTCTTTTTTTAGGTTTCATACGTGAGAGAAAACCTTTGATACTTATCTTTTTGTGTCTGGCTTATTTCACTTAACATGGTGTCTTCCAGTTCCATTCATTTTCCTGGAAATGACAGGATTTTATTCTAATTTATGGACAAAAACTTGTGTGTTTCTACCATATTTATCCATTTTTCTGTTGATGGGTACCTAGACTGATTCCATATCTTAGCTATTACAAGTAGTCACACAGTACACATGAGTATGCATGTGTCTCTTTTGTATGCTGACTTCATTTTCTTTGGATATATACCCAGGAGTTGTATGGCTAGATCATATGGTAGTTCTATTTTTAGTTTTTTGAGAACACTTGTACTGTTTTCCATAGTGGCTATACTAGTTTACATTCCCCAGCAACAGTGTATGAGGGTTCCTTTTTCTCCATTCTTGCTAGCATTTTGTTTGTTTGTTTGAACAGTGGCAGTTTTGACTGAGGTGAAATGGAATTTCAATATAGTTTTTTGTATAATTATTATTATTATTTTTTGGTACCCAGGATTGAACCCAGGGGCACTTAACTACTGAGCCACATCCCCAGCTCTTTAAAAAAAAAATTATTTTTGAGACAGGGTCTTGCTTTGTTGTATAGGGTCTTGCTAAATTGCTGAGGCTGGCTTTGAACTTGTAATCCTCCTGCCTCAGCCTCCTGAGTTGCTGGGATTACAAGTGTGTGACACCTTGCCCATTTCTGTCTAGTTTTTCTTTTGTTTTGGTACCAGGGATTGAACCTAGGGGCGCTTAACCACTGAGCCACTTCCCCACCCCTTTTATTGTATTTTATTTAGAGACAAGGTCTCACTAAATTGCATAGGACCTCGTTACATGGCTGAGGCTGGTTTAGAATTCTCAGTCTTCTTGCTGCAGCCTCCAGAGCCGGGATTACAGGTGTGCGCCACCATGCCCTGCTCAATATAGTTTTGATTTGCATTTCCCAGATAGCTAAAGATATTTTCATATATTTATTGGTCATTTGTATTTCTTTTGAAAAATCTCTGTTCAGATCAGTTGCCCATGTTTTTGATCAAATTACTTGTTCTTTAAATTAAGTTTTTAAAATATATTCTGCATATTAATCCTCTGTCAGATGAATAGATGGCAAACACCTCTCATCCTGTAGATTTCTATTAACTGATTTGCTGTACAGAAAACTTTAATTTGATGTAATCCCATTTGTTTTTGCTTTTGTTTCCTGAGCTCCTGGAGTACTATTCATAAATTGTTGCCTGTGCCAATATTTTGGAGTGTTTCCCCTGTGTTTTCTTTGAGTAGTTTCCATGTTTTAGGTCTTACATAAGGTTTTTGGTCCATTTTGATTTGATTTCTGTACAGGGTGAGAGATAGAAGTCTAGTTTCAATTTTCTGTATGCAGATAATCAGTTTACCCAGCCCATTTTTTTAGAGGACATCTTTTCCCCACTGTATGTTTTTAGCACATTTGTCAAGAATCAGTTGGCTGTAGATAACATGTGTTTATTTCTGGGTCCTCTCATCTGTTCTGTTCATCTTCAGATCTGTTTTTAATGCCAGTACCATGCTGTTTTATGTTACTATTTTGCAGTCAGGTATTGTGATGCTACCAGCATTGCTCTTTTTGCTTGCAATTGCTTTAGCTATTTGGGGTTATTTGTGTCTTGCAATTGCTTTAGTTATTTGGGGTTATAGTTAATTATTGGTGTCTCCATATGAATAGTATTGTTCTTTCTAGTTCTGTGAAGGATGTCATCAGTGTTTTGATGGGAATTGCATTTAATCTACAAATCATTGGGTATTATGACCATTTTTAACAAAGTTAATTCTTTTTTTTTTTTTAATATTTTTTTAGTTGTAGATGGACACAATGTCTTTATTTTTTTATTGCTTTGTACGTGGGTGGTGCTGAGGATCGAACCCAGGGCCTCACACATGCTCTACCGCTGAGCCACAATCCCAGCCCCACAAAGTTAATTCTTTCAGTTCAAGTATAAGGAGGTCTGTCCATCTTCTAGTGTTTTCTGCAGTTTCTTTCTCCGGAGTTTTATAATTTTAATTATAGAGGTCTTTCACCTCCTTAGGTGTATTATTAGATAAAATATTTTGAGGCTGTTGCTTCACTGATTTCTTTCTCAGTGAGTTAATTATTGGTGTACAGAAAAGCTGCTGATTTTTGTATGTTGATTTTTATATCCTGTGACTTTGCTGAATTTGTGTTTTGTTTATCAGTTCTAAGTGTCTTTTGGTGGAGCCTTTAGAATTTTCAAAGTATAGAATCATTATCAACAAACAGGAATAATTGGACTTTCTCCTTTGCTATGTATATCCCTTTTATTTCTTTCTCTTGCCTAGTTGGTCTGGCTTAAGTTTCTAGTACTATATTGAATAAGAGTGGTGAAAGCAGACATCCTTTGTTTTGTTCCTGATCTTAGAGGAAATGCTTTTCAGTTTGTCTCCTTTCAGTGTGATGTTGGCTATGGGTTTGTCTTATATACCTTTATTTTTTTTATTTTTAAATATTTTTTTTAGTTGTAGATGGACACATTTTCTTTATTTTATTTATTTTTATGTGGTGCTGAGGATCGAACCCAGTGCCTCACGCATGCGAGGCAGGCGCTCTACCACTGAGCCACAATCCCAGCCCCTTATATACCTTTATTATGCTGAGATTTGATCCTTCTGTATCTAATTCATTCAGGACTTTTATCATGAAGGGATGTTGAATTTTATCAAATAGTTTTTCTATATTTTTGAGATGATCATGTGGTATTTGTTCTTAATTCTGTTTATGTGCTGTCTTTGTGTCCCTGGAATGAAACCAACTTTATCATGGAGTATGATCATTTTAATGTGCTATTGAATTTGATTTGCAAGTATTTTACTGAGGATTTTGCATCTGTATTTATCAGGGATATTGGGCTATAGTTTTCTTTCTTTTTTTATTTGTGTCCTTATCAGGTTTTGGAAGCAAGGTAATAATGGCTTAACAAAATGAGTTTGGAAGGGTTTCTTCCCTATTTTATGGAATAGTTTGCAGAGCACTGTTGTTTGTTCTTTAAAATTTTAGACCCGTGCTCTTCCTTGTTGAGAGACTTTTATTGCTTCAGTTTCATTATTTGTTATTGATCTATTTAGGTTTTTTATATCCTCTTGGTTCAATTTTGGTAGGTCATATGTGTCCAGAAAATTTACCATTTTGATTTGCTGGGTTTTGATATGTTTTTTCAAAATATTCCCTAATAGTCCTTTGAATTTCAGTGGCATCTCTTGTAATTTCTCCTTTTTTAACTCTTAATTTTATTTATTTGGGTCTTCACTCTTTCTTTTAGCTAGTTTAGCTAAAGGTTTGTCAGTTTTGTTTATCTTTTCAAATAATTTTTTCTTTGTTTCATTGATCCTTTGTATTGATCTTTTAGTCTGTATTTCATTTATTTCTGCTCTGATCTCTTTTATTTCTTCCCTGCTACTGATTTGGGGTTTGATTTGTTCTTATTTTTTCTAAAACCTTGACATACATCATTAGATTATTTAGTTAAGATCTGTGGATTTGGGGGGGGGGGTGTTTACTCATTGACATTAACTTACCTTAGTACTGCTTTTGCTGTGTCCCATAGGTTTTGCTATGTTGTTTCGATTTTGTTTAATTCTAGGAATTTTTAAAATAATTCCCCCCTCTATTTCTTCAATGATCCACTCATCAACTGTGTGCTGTTGAGTCTCCTTACATTTAATTCCTGTAATTTTATCTTGCTGTTGACTTCGTTTCATGTTATTGTGATCTGTTAAGATGCAAAAAATTATTTTTTGTTTTATTTGTTAAGACTTGCTTTATAGTTTAATATACAATCTGTTTTGGAAAAAAGTTTCACAGGCTGATGAAAATAATGTGTATTCTGCAGCCATTGGATGGAATATTCTGTAGATGTCTGTTAACTCCATCCAATCTGTAATGTAATTCAACTCTGATGTTTCTTGGTTGTTTTTTTGGGGGGGGGTCTGATGATGATCTATTGGTGAGAGTGGGGTATTAAAATAACCCATTATTATTATGTGTGTGTCTCTCTCTCCCTTTAATGGCTAGTAGTGTTTGTTTTATAAAATTAGGTGCTTAACATTTGGTACATATATAATTGTTATATTTTCACGATGAATTACTTGTTCCCTTTGTTAATATATAGTGATCTTCCGTGTGTCTGCTAACCAATTTGGGCTTAAAGTCTGTTTTGTCAGATAAAAGTATAGTTACTCTTGCTTGCTTTGAGAATTCATTTGCTTGGAATATCATTTTCCATTCTTTGAGTCTGTACATGTCTTTGCAAGTGAGGTAAGTTTTTTTAGGCAGCATTTTTTCAGGTCTTGTTTTTTGATTCAGTCAGGTAGTATGTGTCTTTTAATTGAAGAACTAAGACCATTTGCATTCAGGGTTATTATTGAAAGGTATGTAGTTTTTGTCATTTTGATTTCTTTTCTTATTCTGAAAATATTTCATCTTAGATGTTTGATGGTTTACTATATTGATAAATTTCTCATTTGTTTGTCTACTCTTCTAGTGAGATTTATTCTTTCTCATGGTTGCATGATTGTGTTAACCTTTCTTCCTCTTCTCGGTGTAAGATTTCCTTAAATATCTTATGTAAGGCTGGTCTAGTGGTCATGGATTCCTTTAGGGTATGCTTATATTAGAAGGTCACTAATTATCTCTTGATTCTGGAGGATCCTGGTTTGATACCTTTGCATGGCAGGTTTATTTTTCCTTAAATACATTTTTTAAATTTTAAAAATTTGTTTTTTAGATATACATGAGAGTAGAGTGTATTTTGACATATTATACATACATAGAATATATGTATGTATAATTTATATATACATTGAATTGTGGCTTTACATGATGTGCAGTTTTGTTTTTTTCCCCTTTCAGAACTTGAAGTACATTGCTTCATGCCCTCCTGACCTTTAGAGTGTCTGCTTAGAAATCTGTTTTATTGATGGATTTGCCTTTGAATGTGTCTCGGCACTTCTCTTTGCAGCTTCTAGTTTTGTTTTATTTTATTTTATTTTTTTATATTTATGTTTTAGTTGTAAGTGGACAGAATATCTTTATTTTATTTTTATGTGGTGCTGAGGATCGAACCCAGTGCCTCACGCATGCTAGGCGAGCACGCTACCACTGCACCATAATCCCAGCCCCTCTAGTTTTATTTTATTTTCCAGTAGTTTTTACAATGTAACTGTAATACCTTTAGATTCTTTTCTGTCCATTTGGGTTTCAAAATGGATCCTGTAGCTGGATATTCATGAGTTTCACAACATGGGGAAAATTTCTGTATGTTGATTATTCAGTGTCTTTCAGTGGTGTCCCAAAGATCTTGTATCTTCTTTTCATTCTCATTTTTTGCTGTCTAAATGTACTATTTTGACAGAGTTGTCCTCAAAACTCTGATATTCTTTCTTTGGCTTTATCTGTCTGTTGTAGAGACCATCACGGGAATTTTTTACCTGACTTATTGAGCTTTCCATTTCCAAGATTTTTATTTCATTCTTTTTCAGAATCTCTTTATGGAAGTACCATTTACATCCTGTATTGTGTTCTTTAATTCATTCAGCTGTTTATTTGTGTTCTCTTGGATTTCATTGGAGCTTTTTAAAAATCATTAAAATAAATTCTTTAGCATTTTATCTACTTTGATATCTTTAGCATTCATTACTAGAGAGTTATTTTGGGAGGTGTCAGTATTGCGCCCCCCCACCCTCATATTTCTTATGTTTTTATATTGAGATTTGTGCATTTAGTGGGATGGATATGTCTTCCACTTTTATTTGAGGGCCTTCTTAGCAGCCTTCTCTTAACATGTCCTGGGATATTGGTTTGTTATATAGTGTTGTTTAATTGCAATTCGACTTCATAGTCTAGTTTCCTTTTGACTTCCTTGGCTGTGATTAATGGATTTTGACATGAAGCACACTGTATTGGGGCCTGAGTGACCCACTTTCTCTGAAGGTCTCATAAGAATGGGGTCCCTCTGGTTTTATAGGCAGATGTTGTGTAGACAGTATGTGTGGGGTGCACCCTTTGTAGTTACTTCTACAATGGAATTGGAAACCCCTGTTAGGAGTTGTGTGTTTCTTTGGTCCCTGTTGTCATTTGCCCTGGTACTTGAAAGTAGTTCTGCTGCTTGTTCCTGTCATGATGATGAGCATGGAGCTTGTGTCCTCTATTTAGAAACTATAACAGCACTGGTTGGGGATGTGGCTCAGTGGTAGAGTGCTTGCCTAGCATGCTTAAGGCCTTGAGTTCAATTCCCAGCACTGCAAAACAAAACAGTAACAACAACAAAAATTCCAAAGTTCTGGTGGGGGTGTGTGGCTCAGTGGCAGAGTGTGCACTTGGCATATGAGAGGCTCTGAGTGTACACTTAGCCAGCAAGAGGCCCTGGGTTTTGTCCCCAGCACCATAATAAATAAATAAAATTAGAAAAATAAACTGGTGCAACTTTAGTTATTTCATTGGGAAAGGCAAGAGCCAGGATCACAACTCCCCCTTTTTGGCACTTACCTCCAATCTTGTCAGCCATATGCAATATGACAGGGTACAACTGATGCTGATGTTTCTTGTAGGTGTGGCACCTACAGCATTTTTGTTGTTTTTCTCTGCTGTTGCTGTGGGGGTGAGTGTCCAGGAGGGGGACCTCCCCTTATCCCCTCATGACCTGTGCCTGCTTGGGGATGGGTTGTCAGTTGGGTTTTTTTTATCCCTTCTGTTCTTTAAGTTGAAGTATCCGCCAAGGTTTGAATGGGAACAGGTCATGGCTGGAACCAGGTACAATCACCCTCAGCTGGACTGGGATTATAGCCTAGTGACAGAGCACCACCCAAAATGGCTTGATAAAGAAGAGAGGGGAAAAAGCAGATAAATAAAAACAACAATAGCAACACTACCAACAGAAAAAAGAAAGAGGAAAATAATGTAGACAGTAAAATAAACAGTTAAGAAAATAATGAACTGGGCGCGGTGGGGCATGCCTATAATCCCAGCGGTTTAGGAGGCTGAGGCACGAGGATTGTGAGTTCAAAGCCAGCCTCAACAAAAGCGAGGCACTAAGCAACTCAGTGAGACCCTGTTTCTAAAATACAAAATAGGGCTGGGGATGTGGCTCAGTGCTGAAGTGCCCCTGAATTCAATCCTGGCTAACCCCCTCACCCACCCCCCAAATAATAAAGAAAGTAAAATCAGGAGAAAAACAAAAAGGGAAAAGAAGAAACAAGAAAAATTAAAAAGAGAGGGAAAAAGGGCTGCGGTTGTAGCTCAGTCAGTGGTAGAGCACTTACCTAGCATCTGTGAGGCACTGGGTTTGATCCTCAGCACTGCATATAAATAATAAAATAAAGGTATTGTGTCCATCTACAACTAAAAAATATTTTTAAAAAAGAGAAAAAAAGGAAAAGCAGGAGAAAAGTAAAACAATTGAAAAGGGGAAAAAAGAAAGAAAAAATAAATATTAAAAACAAGAGGAGAGAGAAAATAACAGACACCAAACAGCAGCTACAGAAAAGTATTAATAAAAAATGAAAATTTCCTCTTCCTGGAGATCCTGGAGGTAGGGGATAGGAGTGACATTTGCAACCTGTGCCAATCAAAGCTTGTCGTCTTAGGCTCTGCACCCCTTGGAAAGAGTGAAGGCTGGGGATTCTTCACCTTTTCTTTCCTTTGTTGTGCTTGTCAGGTGACTGGTGGGAGCTATTAGTTGGAATACCTCTCAGCTGCTTTGCTGAAACTAGCTAGGGTAGAATGCAGTTTCCCACATAAGGATTCTCTCCAGAGCATTTTGGGCTGCACATTAGCAAAGCAGGATAGACACTGATGCCTCAGTGTGTCAGTGAGCTAGGGCAGAATGTGGAACTCAACAAAGATTCTCAACTTTGTTTTGTGTGCTGCACATTCAGAGCAAGGGTAATATTGGCTGTGCAGCCTGACCCCATATGCCCCTGAAGACTTAGGGAGGCTATGGGGTTGCCAAGACCTGTACTTGGGGGAAAGGGGATGACTGTGGGTCCCTGCCATACACTGCCCACAATTCTGATCTTTCCAGCTCTAGCTCCTGCATGCAGTCATGCTTGATATCCCTCGCAGTGAATTCCCTTGGTGTTGGACTGCTGAACCACCAGTTTCAAAGGGAAGCACCTTCCATCCTCCTCTGAGTTGTAGTCCCATCTCCCACCACATAGAACACTCAGTGAATTTGTGTCAGTCTACCTTTCCACCTCAGCCTGCGTCAAGCTTTTTTCTCACTGAGCCAAGGCAGTGAACTTGCTGCTGGGTCCCAGAGATAGAAGGATGCTGGGACCTTTGACTTCCAGAGCAATAAGCTGGAACAATGGGGCCCTTCTCAAGATGGCCACCAGTTACAGCACCCTGAGAATATGCTGGGAAGTGCAAAGAACTTCTACAGGGCCAGTTCACCATGCAAATCCCAGGTCTATTGTGTTTAGATTTTATTTCAGCAGGGTACCCCATCCTATACCAGTGGTGCTAACTGGGTCTCTCTCTTTCACCTCTGCTCCTACCCAGGGGGTGCTTCCCTTCTTGCTGGTGCACTTCTGTGCAGTTCATGTTGGGGTGCTTTGTTTCACCCTGTGTTCCACTGTCCAAAGTCTCTGGGTTTCTTCCAGTTATTGTCCACTATTGAACTTAGCATTCTCCCACAGTCACTCACCTCGATAAGCAGCTATATTGTAGCCGTTTTGATTCTAGTTTGTGGAGAAGCAGGTGAGTGTTTAGGGGCCTCTAATCTGCCACCTTGAATATATTCCTGTGTACAGCATTGAAGGAGGTGATAGTACAGTAGAAGCTCTTCTAATAGTCTTTGATTAATTGGTAGCTTTCGATCTATAAGACTGATTGATGCCCATGGCATATTTAATACTAACTAGTGGCTGATAGACTTTTCTCTAGTTTGACCTTAAATTTCTTTTCCTTTTTGATATTGTATATTTAATATTTCTTTTGATATTGTAATTACATAGTTTAATCAAATATACCTAAACCAAGGAATTATCAATGCACAACGAGAATAATTTTGGTGAAAATTTGGAAAGACAATAAAGGAAGGCTGCTGAAAAAAAAATATTAGAATTAAATGTAAGGAAGACCTGGAAAGGTCATACAGATCTAGACGAGTTTGGCATTCATTGCTTTACAAGTATTTTCAGATTTTTTCTTTACTTTTAAATAAATTAATTAGAAATGGTAGTTTGTGTTGGCATATATTATGTAGGGAATTCCTGTTATGGATCCAGGCCTTCATCTCAGCAAAGGATTGGTGAGCATGTTTGAATGTTTTAAGTTAAAATGATTGGAGTACCTCTGTTAGATTAGGTAGAGGAGAGTGAAGGGAGGGGAGGGGGCATGGAGGTAGGAAGGATAGCAAAATGAATCAGACATTATTACCCTATACATAACTGTACAACCAGTGTGATTCTACATCATATACAACCAGAAAAATGAGAAATTATACTCCATTATATATGATGTATCAAAGTACATTTCTGCATTTCTCTGAATTATCAGCATGATTAATGAACTGGTTCTAAGTTGGTTAATTAATCAAATTCTGATTTTTAGTGAATATACCTTCTCAAGCATATTTTTCTTGAACTCTGACTTGAAAGAAAGTTAATAATTAGGACTAAAGCTCCTTTCCAAACTTTTAAACATGAATGTTGTGGTAAAATTGTAATAACACATTGATTCCATACTATACCTTGTAGTTTCCATCAGCCATCATAAAATTTTATATTCATGCTATTTCTTTTAAGATTTTGTCATTACCTAGAATTTGAGACCCTTTAATGATTCTTTCCAGCCTATTTAGACTCCGTTTATTTATTTATTTATTAATAGGCTTCCTTTTAAATTTTCTTCTCTTGGTTTTTCCAAGGCAGATGCTTGTACAGTACAATAATTTCATATAAAGATGTCAAAATATTTCATTTTCTAGTGAATATTATACAAATATGTAGAATACTTCTACACTTGGAATATTAAAATGAGGATTTTTACTATTTATGTTTATTTTACTTATTTTGTTGGGAAGCTGAAAATACCTTTTAAGAATGAGTGGCAGTGGGATTGGAATACACTCAAATTTTAGGAAGCACATTGCCCAGAGAGGGCTCCAAAGCTGTTTTGCTGGCTTTGTACTCTGGAGCAGCTGACTAACCACCTGCAGAGCACATTGATCTGGTCATGATTGCTTTCATCCTAGAGCACAGCAAGTTAACAACAATTAAATCAAGAGCCACTTTAGAAGTTCCTGACCTCAGGGTAACCTCTTTCCCCTTCTTTGAAAGGGGGAACAATTCCGGTCAGTTCCCAGCCTGTAGGCACAAAAATGCATGGGGAGCGCCTAGCCACATCTAAAAGTTGTGACCTCTTGATTTTCTTTATGCCCTTTATAGGTAGATTCAGAATATGATCTTCCCAGTTTTCCTTTGGAGTAAAAGGAGCATTAATCTTAATCTACTGTTCCGTGTTGAATAGAGAAATAATTCCTTCCCAGTTTATTTTTCTTCCTATCGGATTTTTCCTAGGCTTCCATGCAGGATAGATAAAATGGACCCAGTACTCTATAAACTCATCCTTTTCCTAAAAAGTCCTACCAGTGAATAATAACTCTTCTGTGTTAGATAGCAGTCCAGTGTTTCTTGATATATACATTTTTAAACTCAAGCTTTCTTCTTCTTCTTCTTCTTCTTTTTTTTTTTTTTGGTACTGGGGATTGAACTCAGGGGCACTCGACCACTGAGCCACATCCCCAGCCCTATTTTGTGTTTTATGTAGAGACAGGGTCTCACTGAGTTGCTTAGCACCTCGCGGTTGCTAAGGCTAGCTTTGAACTCGTGATTCTCCTGTCTCTGCCTCCCTAAGTGCTGGGATTACAGGGTTGAGCCACGGCGCCCAGCTTCAAGCTTTCTTTTGATAAATAGAGGTCTCCCATTCTCTGCATGGCTCTCCAGTCACTATAAAGGTTTTATTGAACTTTATTTTCTAGACATTTCAACTTTGTTTCTGACTCATTTGACAGGATAGATAATTTCACATATGGAACACAAGTTGTTGTGTTGATAAGGACTGGTATGGTGATCAGTTTCCAATTTATAAGTTGTAAATTTACTCTTCTCTCCTGTTCATTGAAAATGACATTATTATAGAAAAACCTTGAATCTGTTCTAATTAAGTATATTTTATATTTTGTTTCAGCTGTTAGCAACAAATTTTAATTGCTCACAATGTGATTACCAAATATTAATTGAAGGAATTAACCACAGTTGAGAACTTCTATTTTACTTTGTCAAGTGTTCCTGATACTACCCTCATGCTGGATGGAGGTTTCTGTCTTTTACTCTTGGAGAACATATTAAGTTAGAACAAAAAATGAAGGAAGAACAGAAATCATTAAAAATATAATGAGGAAATAAAAAAGTTAAGTATTATATGTAGGTGTTTTGTTAATATTAAAATGTTATTGACTTCATGTGGTTAGTATCTTTCTACTCAGCGAAAAAAGAAAAGAATCCAAGTATTTAACTAATGTCACATATGTTTGAGTTGTATACCTTCCTGATAATTGATAGTATTGAGCCACTTATAATCTTGTCTAATTCCTTGTAAGACTACTGATAGATATTTAAAATTTCTGATTGTCTAGAATTATGAGTTGAAAATCTAGCTTATTTTTATAAGGATCAAATGGTAGGTCTTAGCTTTAACCAAATACTTGGAACAAGCATGAACTAATATTCATTGTTTTTCTGAACAGTGCAAATTAATTAGCAGCTTATAATTTCATTTTTCAAAGAATACTTTTACTTTCTTTTTATCCTACATATTGAAATACACGAGGTTTAATAGTATATCAGATACAGAATCTGAAATCTAAAATGCTTCAAAATCTGAAACCTTTTAAAATGGTGCCAGGACACTTCAAATGGAAAATTCTATACCATTGTTAAAACTATTGTAAATAAATAAATAAATTACTTTCAGACTATGTGTATAAGATGTATATGAATTTCTTGTTTGGCTTGTGTTCCATTCCCAGTATATGTTTGTCTGTCTGTATTCATTCTGGAATATACATTCTGTAATACACACACACACACACACACACACTCACACACATACATACATACATACATACATATATATTCCAGAATTCATAAAATTTGTAACACTCTGGTTCCAAGGATTTTGGATAAGGAACCTGTATATGTTAGTGGCTAAGATTTATTGTACCTAGAATTAAGGGAACTTTTCATGTGGATATTTATTTTACTTTACCTTTTATGAAGGACTGGATCATAGTGCCTCTAAAAGAAATGACTAAAATTGCTTGCTGTGTGGGAAGGGTAACATCTGTGCTCATACAATATTTGGAAGTGGCCTAGTTCTCCTGTGGATTGTCTCACATGTGCCAATACTGTCCTCAAAAATAGTTTATAATTAACCTGAATTCACTTAAAAATGCATTGGCCAATCTAGAAAGACTAGGTGGCCGTAGAAGATGTTTGTTAAAGGCCTTTGGCTTTCGCTGTGTCTGAATTCTCATCTTAGAAGTGTTAAAATGTAATCAGAGCGCGGTGGTGGCTCAAGCCTGTAATCCCAGCACTTAGGGAGGCTGACACAGGAGAATCGCTAGTTCAAAGCCAGCCTCAGCAACCGCGAGGTGCTAAGCAACTCAGTGAGACCCTGTCTCTACATAAAACACAAAATAGGGTTGGGGATGTGGCTCAGTGGTCGAGTACCCCTGAGTTCAATCCCCAGTACCAAAAAAAAAAAAAAAAATGTAATCAGGAGTAGTTGAAAATTTTTCTACTTGTGGAATTGAGCCTGGCATTTGTCTTTATGATTCTGCCCAAGGAGAAATGTTCATAGGTTTACCAAAGGAGGAAGGAGGAGTGCTTACAAGTCTCATGCAGAAATTCTATTCATAGTATTATTTGCTTTATACAAAGTTATAAAAATCATAAAACAATTTGGCAGACACATTTTGGTAGTATAGTAAGTGCAATTTGTTTACTTTTAGATAATTTGATATTGCTAAAATTGCTTTAAGGTGTCGGTTTTCTTTTGTTAACAATTATCAATGCTCTGGCTTCCTCTATTCAATAATATCCAATTTCACAAATATTGAGAGGTTTGTGTTTTACTCATAATCCACATATTAACTGACTTATTTGTGTATAAGTTAATAAAGGAGCACATTAGAGTTTGCGTTTTGGCTTTATCAGATTTACTTAATAGCTTAATGACTTGAGTTAGTCACAAGTTTGGGTTTTTGTTTTTCATTTGTGTAATAGGAATGGGGAATAGTTATCTTACCTCACAGAATTGTTGTAAGAGTCAAATAAACACTCTATATAAACTCCTTCAGGCCAGGTGCCTAGTGATGTTATTCATGTTTTTGTTTTAATTTTTATTTTTTGTCATCTGGGGATTGTACCTAGGTTGGTTGGTTGGTTATTAATTAATTAATTAATTAATTAATTACCAGAGATTAAACTCCGGCACTTGACCACTGAGCCACATTCTGGCCCTGTTTTGTATTTTTTTTAGAGATAAGGTCACACTGAGTTGCTGAGGCTGGCTTTGAACTTGCAATCCTCCTGCCTTAGCCTTCTGAGTCGCTGGGATTATAGGCATGCACCACTACGCCTGGCTATTTTTATTTTGATATAAAGCCTCAGTTGCTCATGCTGGTCTTGAATTTGTGATCTTCCTGCTTCAGCCTCCCAAGTTGCTGGGATTGTAGGCATGTATTACCATCATGCCTGGCTATTCATGTTGTTTTAACAGTAAATTGGCAAATATCTGTGTTGTAGTATACATTATTTTAATGGTTGGCATAGGAAAGGCAATATACCGTTGTCAAATATCTGACCTTTGAGGGAAATGAATTGCTTTTATTGAACATTGAATAATATAAGTATAATTTAAAAACTTTATTTTTTATGGATAAATATATAATGTTAATACAGTATATAGTTTATTAGAGCTTATTAGACTGGCAAAAATATCTGTGATGCATAAATAGACAAAAGGTTCTGAAAAAGATTTCCTCATAACCAAGTAATACTTGCGCAAGTGCAGTACTTCCTTGTACCTTGTTCCTGTTTCATATTGATGATGACATCATAAATCCTTGGACATATTTTATAGCTTTTTCATAGTATTTGATGAGACTGACAGTAGGACTGAATTCCCAACCGTCTCCTTAAAAGGCAAGAGTAATTTACTCTTAATTTTTTAAGAGTAAAATTAAGAATAAATTAAAAGGCAAGAGTAATTTACTCTTAATTTTTTAATTTCAAGGCAGTTTTTGAAGTTCATTTGTGAAACATAGAAGAAAATATTTTCGTTTTTCCTTTTTAGGGTTAGAATAGAAAACCAGGCGCACCAGAATGATTTCCTGTAATATATACCATCTTTATTGGTAGTACTGACCTTAGAAGATTGTTGTAAAGAGAATATATTTAAAGCATAGAGGAGAAAACAAGATGGAAAGGAATGATACAGAAAAACCTTAAAGGCAATGGCAGGAATCAGGGGAAACATGTTACTTCATAGGAAATAACAAGAATGAAAGTTGATTTCTTAACAGACTCTGGAAGCTGGAAGACAGTGGAATGATGTCTTTAATGTGGTTAAAGAAAAAAATTATAATTCTTTACTCAGTGAAAATATCCTTAAAAGTCCAGAAGAAATAAAGATATTCTTAGGTAAACAAAAGAAGCCATCATTATCAGATCTGTACTTAAAGAAATATTAAATTCACCAGGCTAGCTAAACAAAAATCTCACAGATGGAAGCATGAATGGAGGAATGAAGCCCTAGAAAGCTAAATATAATAGGCAAGGTCATTAACTACTTAAACCAACAGTATTAACAGTGTCTTATGGGCTTTATAACTTACGTGGAAATAAACATATGACATTAGGATAAAGGAAGTAAATGGAGTTAAACTGTAAGAATCTATTATTGTTCAGAACATGGTGTAAGTACTAATTAAGGATAGAAAATAAATATATTTTTTGTATCTCTGAAGTAATGAGGCTAAAAGTTATACAAGCCTATAAAATTTATAATAGGATAATAAAAATACATTATTAATACAAAAAATGGAAGGAAAGGAAAACCAGAGGCAAAGAACAATGGGACAAATGAAAAACAAATAGAAAAATGGTAGACTTAAACCCAGTTATATCAACAATTAAATGCAAATTGATTAAATATTTTCATTAAGAAACAGATTAGGGCTGGAAACAATTACTCAGGATGTTTGAAGTTCTGGGTTCAGTTATACACAAGTGTGCGAGTGCTTGTACATACACATGCACACACACATACACATAGGATTATCAGGCTGGCTGGCTGACTGGCTGAAAAAAGCAAAGCCCCAACTGTATGCTACTAACAAAGTACCAAAGAGAGGTTCATAGTAAAAAGATGCAAAACAATACCAGGCCCATATTAACCAAGAGAAAGCTGATGTGGCTATAGTAATAAGAGACAGTGTCTTTAAGTTAAGAAATAAAAGGGGAAAATCCTACAGGGTTAGTTTGTTAGGAAGATATACCTAATTTGTGTGTACCCAGTTGCATAGCTTCAAAATACATAAAGCAGAAATAGACTAAACTGAAAGGTTAAAACAGAGAAGTCCATAATTATACTTTTGGATTTAATAGAGTTCTCTCACAGACCTCTTTGATAGAGCAGGCATACCAGAACAAAAAACAAAAAAACAAAAAACATATGAACATTTACCATTATCTTAAACCAAAGGCAAAAAGTAATTCAAAATGGACAATAGATTCAGTCCTAAAGTGTAAACCTATAAAACTTGCAGAAGAAAATGTAGGAAAATATTTATGTTCTACTGGTATCAAATGTTCTTAGGACACACTGTCTAGATGGCAGTGGTGGTGACTTTCCACCAGCTGCTAGTCCTGGTGCAGAATGAGACTTCAGGGTGCAGGTGTTACCCACAGAGGAGGTGTTCATGCACACCAGCCAGTTTTATGATGATAAAGACTACTGGAAAAATTTGTTTGTATGTTGCCAGAAAGAGATAAGTGAACACTTTTAACTCTTTGCCTTGACTTGATAGCAGAGCAGCCTGTGAGGTGGACCATGGTAGTGGGGTACACTAGATGACCCTAATTTGTGTATACATTTGGACAAAGAAACAAAACCGGGACATATCTACTGTGGCCTACAATTTAAACAGCACCATCACTAGTATCTGCACATCGGCACCCAGTTTATCACCACTGTGGGAATCCCTTGACCTCAGGAGCCACAGTGTGAAACCACTATACCCTATGCAGGTGCTCCCAGTGCTGAATAAAAGCACTG
Source organism: Geosciurus inauris (assembly GCA_004024805.1). Classification (NCBI taxonomy): domain Eukaryota; kingdom Metazoa; phylum Chordata; class Mammalia; order Rodentia; family Sciuridae; genus Geosciurus; species Geosciurus inauris. The sequence continues at coordinate 32,558 of PVHX01015692.1, forward strand.
CCATAAATTTTTCTTTTCCTTAGGACAAAGAATACCAAACGTTAAATTAAAAACTGATATTGGATTTCATAAGAATTAAAAATATTTGTTCTTTAACAGACACCGTTAAAGGAACAGAATTTCAAGCCACAGAATGGAAGAAAATTTGCAATACATATCTGACAAACATACAGTCTACATCTGATGAACTTTTTTTAAAGAATCTTAAGACATAATAATTTTAATTAATAACTAATCGTGGACAAAAGATGTGAAGAAGTATAATGAATGGAGCATATGAGAAGATGACCAACATTATTAGTCAATCAAAAAATGCAAATAAGAATGATACAATTTATCAGAATGGCTAAAATTTAAAATATAGATAATACCAATGTTTATGAGGATCATAACTGAAATACATAACTTGCAGGTGATGATATAAAAATGGTGCAGCCACTTTGGAAAACTAGACGTCTTTTAGAAAGTTAAATATACATCTTCTGTATGTCCCAGCAATTTTGCTTAGATATTTGACCAACAAAAATAAAGGCATATGTCCATTAAAAAATCTATATAAGAATGCGCATAGCAAATTTAATTATGATATTAAAAAAATGAAATAATCCAGCTGAAGAAAATGTGGCATGTCCATAGAAAATACTCTAAGGGCATTAAAAAAAAATACTGATACATGCAACATGAATCTCAGAATCATATTGCATAAAGAAGTTACACATAGAAGTGTTCATGTTTTTAGGTGGTTCAGTTTATATGAAATTCTAAAGAAGTCTTAAGGGGCCACTTGGTCACTTTCTAACACTGTGAGCTCTAACATCTTGAGATGTGTAAAGTTGAAGAAATAATTTTTTAAAGTCACAATCTCTTGAGTGAGTAGCACTCTATGGAACCGTAGACTTCTGTGGAACCCCACTTGAAAACTGTACTGGAATTTCTAATTTTAATAATGCTAATGGGTGATATTTTATTTTCTGCCTTTCAAAACTGGAAGTGATGTGTTTAGATGTATGGAGTGTATATCTGAGAATATCCCAATGTCTGTGGGAAGTCAGAGTTTATCATAAACACAATTATTTGAACATTTTTTGAGGTATAGTTTATATAGCTCACTCCTTTAATGTGTACAGTATAATGTGTTTAATATATTTGCAGTTGTATAACTATCACCATTATCTAAGAAAATTTTTATCACCTCAAAAGAAACCTTATACTGGGGCTGGGGTTGTGGTTCAGTGGTAGAGTGCTCACCTAGTACTTGTGAGGTACTGGGTTTGATGCTTAGCACCACATAAAAATAAATAAGTAAAATTATTTATTTTTATTGTTATTATTGTGTCCATCTACAACTAAATTTTTTTTTTAAAAAAAGAAACCTTACACTAATTTCTCCCATAGTCCTTTCATCGTTTCCAACCCTTTAACCTTGCAAGTCTTGAATAAGATTACAGTTGGTCCCCCTTATTTGTGAATTCTGCATTTGTAGTTCACCCAATGATGGATTGAAAGTATTTAAGAAAAAAATGTACAGAATACTTACAGACTTTTTTCTTATAATTAATTTAAAACAATACAGAATAATAATTATGTAATATATATTATTATTTGTAAAGCATAAGGGAGGATGTTTGGATATGTGTAGGTTATATGCAAATACTATACTATTTTATAGAAGGAATTTGAGCATCCATGAATTTTTGGCATCTGCAAGGAGCTCTTGTAACTAATCTGCCACAGATACCAAGGGATGATTTTATTCAGCCCCATTGATTTGAATTTAACAGAAATTGACTAAGGTTAATCTTTATGCTCTCTCTGTGAAAAGGTTGAGTAAATAACAATGTATCAAAGCTATAAGAACAATAAAAATAGAAGTTTAAGAAGCCAAAATATTTATATACATTTTGAAAATCAGTGAAAAGTTATTTGAGCATGCCCTGAGATAATATTCTTTTACCAGTACAGTAGGTTATTAATGTAAGAGATTTCTTTTGTTAATTTTAAAAAGTCCATGAAAAGATATATTACGTCATAGTTTAAGTTATAGCATTTTTTTAGTGGTTATGCAATAATGTTAGGTTCTATAATGGCATCTTAGGTTTGGGGAGATGTGGTGTGTTTGAAATAGTAAATGTAAATATAAACAGAAGGATTCAGAACATATCATGCACTAAAAATATTAAAATAAATTACTTAGGTTTAGTCTAGGTGGAAAAAGCGACTTAGACTTGAAAGTAATGAAATAGCATTCATCTAAAATTTTAACAATTCAGACCTTTCACTAATCCACATTAATCTTTTCCTCCGAGGATTTTTGCATAGATGAGAATTTAAAGTTTTCATATAGATATCAAATTTGGGCTTAAGAAATTTTCTTAAGTTTCCATTTTTGTTTTGTAAGGTTCGTATTTTGTTTTTATTATGAATTACAAAGTGTTATCCTTTCCAAGTTTGGAGATTTAAAATAAATACTCTTATTTACATAATTTCCTCAGAATTCATTAGAAAAATTAAACATCCTAGCTTGCTTAGCATTTTATAACCCTAAATTTTTGTAAAAGATTACCTTAGGTATCTAAAATGGAGAAATAAAATCATACAGGTTGGTTCTGGCTGTTAAGCTATTTTCCTTCAGATTCAGAGTCACCCTTCTAAATTTTACTTTTTAGCATATGAGCAGGGCTCCTACAAACTATTATTCTCTTTTGCAACTGGTTTCCTGGTACCCTCTACCAATAAAAAGTATCGGTTGAAGGTTGTAGAGAGACAGGGGATTGTTCTTCATGTTTACCTCTTCATTTCAGTATCTCCATGGCAGCAAGGGTTTATCCTGGCAGGAACAGGAGAGGAAAGTGGTTCCAGTTTGCGTTTGTTGCATGCTTATAGAACCGTATTCATCACATCCCTTTAGAGATATCAGCACCAACTAAAAAGGATTTCCCCTGTCTCAGAGATCTGGGTTTAGGCTTTACAGGGATCCTTCTCTAAGCTCTTGGCACTTCCTGTCCTAATTGTGCCTCCTTTTCAGAAGTCTGTGTCCTAGTTACATAAGGTTTCCCCTCAAGCCTCTGCTTGAAGGAGTATTTAACAGTTTCAACCACTTCCTTTTGTTTCCCTCTGCTTTGGAGCTGATAGTGGCTTCTTGAAATTACTGCATCTGTGATAATCTGTATTTTCCTTTTTGCCTTTTCAGTTCACTAGATCCTGCTTAGCAGCTCCTATTAGATTCTATTAAAATTATGGTTCTATTTTGGTCTTTTGACTGAACCCTGCCTAATATGTTGGTAAAAATTATAGGCCTTTACCAAGGGTAAAGCTTCAGAATGCTGGAGATCACCTTAGGCCATCTTCATTTGGGGGTTATTCAATTTCTGCAATGCCATAGGCTATTTATTTATTCATTCATTCTGCTTACGTATACATGACAGCAGAATGCATTTTGATTCATCGTACACAGATGGAGCACAACTTTTCATTTCTCTGGTTGTACGTGATGTAGAATCACATCATATATGAAGCTAGGGCTATGATGTCCATCTCATTCCACCATTTTACTGTCCCCATGCCCCATTCTTCCTCCCCTTTGACCAAAGTTCCTCCATTCTTCCTGTGCCCTCTCCCCAATTATGGATCAGAATCCATTTATCAGAGAGAACATTCGGCATTTGGTTTTTTGGGATTGGCTTACTTTGCTTAGCATAATATTCTCCAGCTTCATGCATTTACCTGCAAATGCCATAATTTTATTTTCTTTTATTGCTGAGTAATATTCCATTGTGTATATATACCACAGTTTCTTTATCCATTCATCTGTTGAAGGGCATCTAGGTTGGTTCCACAGTTTAGCTATTGTGAATTGAGCTGCTATAAATATTGAAGTGGATGTGTCACTGTAGTATGCTGTTTTTAAGTCCTCTGGGTATAGACCCAGGAGTGGGATAGCTGGGTCAAATGGTGCTTCCATTCCAAGTTTTCTAAGGAAAACTGCTTTCCAGATTGGTTGTACCAATTTGCAGTTCCACCAGCAATGTGTGAGCATGCCTTTTTCCCCACAACCTTGCCAACACTTATTGTTGTTTGTATTCTTGATAATTGCCATTCTGACTGGCATGAGATGAAATCTTAGTTTTGATTTGCATTTCTCTAATTGCTAGAGATGTCGACCATTTTTTCATATGTGTGTCGATCAATTATATATCTTCTGAGAAGCGTTTTTTGAGTTCCTTAGCCCATTTATTGATTGGGTTGTTTGTTTTTTGGTGTTGAGTTCTTCATATATCTTGGAGATTAGTGCTCTATTAGATGTGTGTGTGGCAAAAATTTGTTCCCATAATGTAGGCTCTCTGCTCACTTCATTGATTGTTTCTTTTGCTGAGAAGAAGCTTTTTAGTTTGAATCTATCCCATTTATTAATTCTTGATTTTACTTCTTGAGCTATAGGAGTCTTGTTAAGGAAGTAAGGTCTTAATCCGACATAGTGAAGATTTAGGCCCACTTTTTCTTCTATTAGACATAGGGTCTCTGGTCTAATTTCCAGGTCCTTGATCCACTTTGAGTTGAATTTTGTGCATGGTGAGAGATGAGGGTTTAGTTTCATTTTGCTGCATATGGATTTCCAGTTCTCCCAGCACCATTTGTTGAAGAGGCTATCTTCTCCAGTGTACGTGTTTGGCTCATTTGTCTAGTATAAGATAACTGTATTTAAGTGGGTTTGTCTCTGTGTTTTCTATTCTGTACCATTGGTCTACGTGTCTATTTTGGTGCCAGTCCCATGCCGTTTTTGTTACTATAGCTTTGTAGTATAGTTTAAGGTCTGGTATTGTGATGCCTCCTGTTTCACTCTTCTTGCTAAGTATTGCTTTGACTATTCTGGGTCTCTTATTCTTCCAAATGAATTTCATGATTGCCTTTTCTGTTTCTATAAGAAGTGATGTTGGGATTTTAATTGGAATTGCATTGAATCTATATAGTGTTTTGTGTAGTATGGCCATTTTGACAATATTCTGTCTATCCAAGAGCATGGGAGATTCTTCAATCTTCTAAGTCTTGTTCAATTTCTTTCTTTAGTGTCCTGTAGTTTTCATTGTAGAGGTCTTTCACCTCTTTTGTTAGATTCCCAAGTATTTTATTTTATTTTTTTTTTGAGGCTATTGTGAAGAGGTAGTTTTTCTAATTTCTCTTTCAGAGGGTTTATCACTGATGTATAGAAATGCAGTTGATTTATGGGTGTTGATTTTATATCCTGCTACTTTGCTGAATTTATTTATTCTGTGTCTTTTATTCTTAGACCAATATCCCCGATGAACACAGATGCAAAAATTCTCAATAAAATTTTGGCAAATCGTGTACAAAAACATATTAAAAAAATAGTACACCATGATCAAGTGGGGTTCATTCCAGGGATGCAAGAATGGTTCAAAATATAGAAATCATTTAACGTAATCCATCACATCAATAGACTTAAAGATAAGAATCAGATGATTTTATCAATTGATGCAGAGAAAGCACTTGATAAAATACAGCACCCTTCTATGTTCAAAACACTGGAAAAATTAGGGGTAGTAGGAATATACTTATACTTAGGGGTAGTAGGAATATACATAGACAAATGAGCCAAACACGTAGAAGGAATATACTTCAACTTTGGAAAAGCTGTCTATGCTAAACCCAACATCATCCTAAATGGAGAAAAATTGGAAGCATTCCCTCTAAAAACGGGAGCAAGACAGGGATGCCCTCTTTCACCACTGCTATTCAACATAGTCTTTTAAACATTAGCCAGAGCAATTAGACAGATGAAAGAAATTAAAGGGATATGAATAGGAAGAGAAGTCGTCAAACTATCATTTGCTGACAGCCAGATTCTATACTTAGAGGATACAAAAAATTCCACCAGAAAACTTCTAGAATTAATAAATGAATTCAGCAAAGTAGCAGGATATAAAATCAACACCCATAAATCAATTGCATTTGTATATATCAGTGACGAATCCTCTGAAAGAGAAATTAGGAACACTACCCTATTACAATAGCCTCAAAAAAAAAAAAAAATCCCCTATGCTCTTGGATAGGTAGAATCAATATTGTCAAAATGGCCATACTACCCAAAGCGCTATGTAGAGTCAATGTGATTCCAATTAAAATCCCAACATCTTTCCTTATAGAAACAGAAAAGGCAATCATGAAATTTATTTGGAAGAGTAAGAGACCCAGAATAGCCAAAGAAATTCTTAGCAAGAAACGTGAAGCAGGAGGCATCACAATACCAGACCTTAAACTATACTACAAAGCTATAGTAACAAAAACGGCACGGTACTGGCACCAAAATAGACATGTAGGCTAATGGTACAGAATAGAAGACACAGAGATAAACCCACTTAAATCGTGGGCTTTTTTTTGTTCTCTGAATCTTGTCCAATGGTGGCTTCTGTAGTCCCAGAGCTGCTTGGGCATACATCATCATCATCTGTATTCTCATCTGCTTTTCTGTATTTCTTATCTCAAGGCCTGTGATCGTGCTTTTTGACTCTATAGTTCTTAACATAAGATTTGTGTGTACCAAGTACTCAATGAGTATTTTAATTAATGAACATGCTTGTAGGTAATTGTAAAGGGCAAAGTCACATTAAAAATTATCTGATGAAGGGAAGGATCTTCTTTTTTTAAATATATATATATATATATATATATTTTTTTAGTTGTAGATGGATACAGTGTCTTTATTTTTTGTATGTGGTGCTGAGGATTGAACCCAGGGCCTCACGCATGCGAGGCAAGCGCTTTACCGCTGAGCTACAGTCCCAGCCCCGAAGGATCTTCTTTTGATAAGTTTTGGCATTTAAAGTTTCTCAGAAACTGAGATGTTTAAACCAAATCTCAATAGGGCAGCAGAGATAAGATATTCCTCCAAAAGTCATACCTGAGGTTTGATTAAACCTTTCCAGTTCCATTGTTCCTAAGGTTGAGTATGTTCATTCTTACCCCAGTGTACCTTCACTAATTCTTAGAAGATTGTTCCAGAGAAGAATCCAAATTCATCTGCCATGATACCTTTTAGGTTATTAGGTCTTTGCTTATCATGACTTTTAATTAAATCTTCAAGCTTCTCTTTCATCTCCATTTTGCCCACAAAGTGAACCTTATTTTCTTTGTTGTACTTTTATCTTTAGTACTTAAGGATCTGATGGTTCAGGGTCACAAAGAGGCTTTCTTAGTCTTCTAGTTACATTGATTGCAATACACATTCTTTTTTAATATTTAATAGGGTCACTGTGGCTCACCTATGTTCCACTCCTAGATCTCTCCCCAATTATATGTTACAGGTTTTCATGTTATTCTCATCATAATATCCTTTAGTATAGACTGCCTTCAAGTATAATTTAAACAAACAAATCTTTAATTACTATGTTAGTCCCCTTGCTGTTCCTATAACAAGATGCTGGAGATAATCACCTTATTTATTGAACGGTTTATTTTGACTCACAATTTTAGAGGTTTACCCATGATCATTTGCCCCTGTTGCTTTTGGGCTTATGGTGAGGCAGCATATCATGGCAGGAGTGCATAGTAGAAGAAGGCCATTCACCTCCTGGCTAGGTGTGAAAAATAAAGAAGAGTACAGGCTTTGAGAAACACTGCCTTATTTGTGGGCAAAACATTGACAAGTAGTAGATAAAATTGGTGGGTCATGAAAAAAGAGAAGCCAAGAACGGAATGATACATTTTTCAAAAGACACCAAATTCTGTACTTGATGACCATATGTAGGCCATTTGTTTTAAGGGGAAAAACTCCATCTGACCATAGACAGGTTTGGAAACTTAATTAAATGACTAGTCTGAGATTACATGGCTACTTAGTGGCAGGACTGAGAAAAAGAAATCAATTGTTTTGACTCTGTCCCTAAATTCTTTTTTAAATTGAAGTATTTTCACTTACTCCCTTAAGATTTTTTAATCCACTCTTAATTTTTCATTATGCCTCCCTTTTCATTTTTCTAAACATAATTAACATTTTCCACAGAATTATCATAATTCTTATTAGCTCATGACATATTACCTTTACTGATCCCTGCATGGTCTGCATATCTGTATTTATACACCAATAAAATAGTTATATACTATAAACCCAACTTCTTCTTCTTCTTCTTTTTTTTTTGGTACTGGGGAATTGAACTCTTTATCCATTTGTCTGTTGATGGACCCCTAGGCTAGTTCCATGGTCAGCTATTATAAATTACAGTTCTGTAAACATTGGTATGCATGTATCACTATGGTATGCTGAATTTACTTCTTTTCATAAATCCAGCTTCTTAAACATTGCCAATAACTCACTTCCTGTGTTCTTGTTCCTTTTCTTAATTGCTATAATCATGAAATTTTAGTCCTTTGCATATTATGTTGTAATATTTATTATCATAATACATATAGGTGTGTATATTATAACTTAGATGATATATTAGTTTTTTCCCTTTGTTTTTATTTTTGTAAAAAGATTATCATTCTTTTTTTTAATATTATTTTATTTAAATGTGTTTCAAGTCATAGTACATATACAGAGCTCAATTTTTCCATTTCTCTGGTTGCAAACCAGATAGAGTCACACCATTTGTGTCTTCATACATGCACCAAAGGTAGTGGTGACATTCTCAATCAACCATCATTACTATACCCATTCCCCTTTCCTTCCTGCCACCTCCCCCCTGCTGCATCCAGAGTTCCTCCATTTCTCCTATGTTCCCCATTCCCACCTCCCTTATGTATCCTCATCCACTAATCAGAGAGAACATTCGGCATTTGGTTTTTTGGGATTGGCTTACTTCACTAAGCATAATGTTCTCCAGTTCCATCCATTTGCCTGCAAATGCCATAATTTTATTCTCTTTTATTGCTGAATAATATTCCATTGTGTATATGTACCAGAGTTTCTTTATCCATTCATCTATTGAAGGGCATCTGGGTTGCTTCCATAGTTTTGCAATTGTGAATTGTGCTGCTATAAACATTGAGGTGACTGCTTTATTGTAGTGTGCTGTTTTTAAATCTTTAGGGTATAGACCAAGGAGTGGGATAGCTGGATCAAATGGTGGTTCTATTCCAAGTTTTTAAAGAAATCTCCAAACTGCTTTCCAGATTGGTTGCACCAATTTGCAGTCCCACCAGCAATGTTTGAGTGTACCTTTTTCAACGCATCCTCACCAGCACTTATTGTTGCTGGTATTTTGGATAGCTGCCATTCTAACTGGTGTGAGATGAAATCTGAGTGTAGTTTTGATTTGCATTTCTCTAATGGCTAGAGATGTTGGACATTTCTTCATATATATATTTATTGATTGTATATCTTCTTCTGAGAGGTTTCTATTCAGCTCTTTAGCCCATTTATTGATTGGGTTGTTTGTTTTTTTGGTGTTAAGTTTTTTGAGTTCTTTATATATCCTGGAGATCAGTGCTCTATCTGATGTGTGTGTGGCAAAAATTTGCTCCCAGAATGTAGGCTCTCTGTTCACCTCATTGATAGTTTCTTTTGCTGAGAAGAAGCTTTTTAGTTTAAGTTCATCCCATTTATTGATTCTTGCTTTTATTTCTTGTGCTATAGGAGTCTTGTTAAGGAATTCGGGGCCTAATCCAACGTGATGGAGATTTGGGCCTACTTTCTCCTCAATTAGATGCAGAGTCTCTGGTCTAATTCCTAAGTCTTTGACCCACTTTGAGTCAAGTTTTGTGCATGGTGAGAGATAGGGGTTAAGTTTCATTTTACTGCAAATGGATTTCCAGTTTTCCCAGCACCATTTGTTGTAAAGGCCATCTTTTCTCCAATGAATGTTTTTGGCACCTTTGTCTAGTATGAGATATTGTATTTATGTGCATTACTCTCTGTGTCTTCTATTCTGTACCATTGGTCTACATGTCTATTTTGGTGCCAGTACCATGCCGTTTTTGTTACTATTGCTTTGTAGTATAGTTTAAGGTCTGGTATTGTGATGCCTCCTGCTTCATTCTTCTTGCTCAGGATAGCTTTGGCTATTCTGGGTCTCTTGTTTTTCCAAATGAATTTCATGATTGCCTTTTCTATTTCTATAAGAAAGGATTCTGGGATTTTGATTGGGATTGCATTGAATCTGTATAACGCTTTGGGTAGTATGGCCATTTTAATAATATTGATTCTGCCTATCCAGGAACATGGGAGTTCTTTCCATCTTCTAAGATCTTCAATTTCTTTCTTAAGTGTCTTGTAATTTTCATTGTAGAGGTCTTTCACTACTCTTGTTAGATTGATTCCCAAGTATTTTATTTTTTTGGAGGCTATTGTGAATGGAGTAGGTTTTCTGAATTCTCTTTCAGAGGACTCATTGCTGATGTATAGAAATGCATTTGATTTATGTATATTGATTTTATATCCTGCAACTTTGCTGAATTCATTTATCATTTCTAGAAGTTTTCTGGTGGAACTTTTTGGATCCTCTAAGTATATAATCACGTCGTCTGCAAATAATGATAGTTTGCGTTCTTCTTTTCCTATTTGTATCCCTTTAATTTCCTTCGTTTGTCTGATTGCTCTGGCTAGAGTTTCAAGGACTACATTGAATAAGAGTGGTGAGAGAGGGCATGCCTGTCTTGTTCCCGTTTTTAGAGGGAATGCTTCCAATTTTTCTCCATTTAGGATAATGTTGGCCTTGGGCTTAGCATATATTGCTTTAACCATGTTGAGGTATGTTCCTACTATCCCTAGTTTCTCTAATGTTTTGAACATGAAAGGGTGCTGTATTTTGTCGAATGCTTTCTCTGCATCAATTGATAGAATCATGTGATTCTTGTCTTTAAGTCTATTGATGTGATGGATCACGTGTATTGATTTCCATATGGTGAACCAGCCTTGCATCCCTGGAATGAACCCCACTTGATCGTGGTGTACTATTTTTTTAATGTGCTTTTGTATGTGATTTGCCAGAATTTTATTGAGAATTTTTGCATCTATATTCATCAGGGATATTGGTCTGAAATTTTCCTTTTCTGATGTGTCTCTGTTCGGTTTTGGAATCAAGGTGATACTAGCCTCATAGAATGAGTTTGGAAGGGTTCCTTCCCTTTCTATTTCATGGAATAATTTGAGGAGTATTGGAGTTAGTTCTTCTTTGTAGGTCTTGTAGAACTCAGCTGAGAATCCATCTGGTCCAGGGCTTTTCTTGGTTGGAAGGCTCTTGATGGAGTCTTCTATTTCCTTGCATGTAATTGATCTGTTTAAGTCACGAATGTCCTCTTGGTTCAGTTTGGGTAGGTCATATGTCTCTAGGAATTTGTCAGTGTCTTGAGGGTTTTCTATTTTACTGGAATATAAGTTTTCAAAATAGTTTCTAATTATCCTCTGTATTTCAGCAGGGTCTGTCATGATGTTTCCATTTTCATCACAAATTTTGGTAATTTGGGTTTTTTCCCTCCTTTTTGTTAGGGTGGCTACAGGTTTGTCAATTTTGTTCATTTTTTCAAAGAATCAGCTTTTTGTTTTATCAATTTTTTGGATTGTTTCTTGAGTTTCAATTTCATTGATTTCAGCTCTAATTCTAATTATTTCCTGTATTCTACTTCTTTTGGTGTTGCTTTGTTCTTCTTTTTCTAGGGCTTTGAGTTGTAGCGTCAACTCATTGATTTGCTGATTTTTAGCTCTTTGAATATATGAGCTTAATGCAATGAACTTTCCTCTTAGCACTGCCTTCATAGTGTCCCAGAGATTTTGGTATGTTGTATCTGAGTTCTCATTTACCTCCAAGAATTTTTTAATCTCTTCTCTGATGTCTTCAGTTACCCATGCATTGTTCAATAGCAAATTATTGAGTCTCCAGGTGTTATAGTGGCTTCTTTTTTTAAAGCTGTCATTAATTTCTATTTTCAGTCCATTGTGGTCAGATAGAATGCAGGGCAGTATATCTATTTTTTTGTATTTACTAAGACTTGCTTTGTGGCATAGCATATGATCTATTTTGGAGAAGGAACCATGCACTGCTGAGAAAAACGTGTATATGCTTGTTGAAGGATGGAATATTCTCTATATATCTGTTAAGTCTAGATCATTGATTGTTCTATTAAGTCTCGTAGATTCTTTGTTTAGTTTTTGTTTGGAAGATCTGTCCAGTGGTGAGGGAGTTGTGTTAAAGTCACCCACTACTATTGTGTTGGGATCTATTTGGTTCTTGAATTTGAGAAGGGTTTGTTTGACGAACATGGCTGCCCCATTGTTTGGGGCATAGATATTTAAGATTGTTATGTCTTGTTGATGTATGATTCCCTTAAGCAGTATGAAGTGACCTTCTTTATCCTTTTTTACTATAATTTTGGTTTGAAATCTATTTTATCTGAGACGAGGATGGAAACTCCTGCTTGTTTACGCAGTCCATGTGAGTGATAAATTTTTTTTCATCCTTTCACCTTCAATCTGTGGGAATCTCTTTCCATGAGATGAGTCTCTTGGAGGCAGCATATTGTTGGGTCTTTTTTAAAAATCCAATCTGCCAGTCTGTGTCTCTTAATTGCTGAGTTTAGGCCATTGATATTCAATGTTATTATGGAGACATGGTTTGTACTTCCAGTCATCTTGGTATATTTTTAGCATTCGACTTGACCTGGTTTCTTTCCTGATTGGCCTCTAGTGCAGCTCCTCCCTCTGCGAGTTTTCATTGTTGTTTATCATTTCCTCCTCATGGAATATTTTACCAAGAATGTTCTGTAGTGCCGCCTTTCTTGCTATGAATTCTTTTAATTTTTGTTTATCTTGGAAGGTTTTTATTTCGTCATCAAATCTAAAACTTATTTTTGCTGGATATAAGATTCTTGGTTGGCATCCACTGTCTTTTAGCACTTGGTATGTGCTTTGCCATGATCTTCTTGCTCTCAGGGTCTTGATTGAGAAGTCTGCAGTGATCCTAATTGGCTTTGCCCTGTATGTAATCTTATTCCTTTCTCTTGTGGCTTTTAAGATTCTCTCCTTGATCTGAATATTAGGCATTTTCATTATGATGTGTCTTGGTGTAGGTCTGTTGTGATTTTGAACATTTGGTGTCCTGTAAGCCTCTTGAATTTGATTCTCCAATTCATTCTTCATATTTGGAAAGTTTTCTGATATTATTTCATTGAATAGGTTGTTCATTCCTTTGGTTTGGAGTTCTATGCCTTCTTCTATCCCAATAATTCTCAAGT
>PVHX01015693.1:0-45731 GCA_004024805.1 Geosciurus inauris
AGCATTGCTGGTGGGACTGCAAATTGGTGCAACCAATCTGGAAAGCAGTTTGGAGATTTCTTAAAAAACTTGGAATGGAACTACCATTCGATCCAGCTATCCCACTCCTTGGCTTATACCCTAAAAATTTAAAAACAGCACACTACAATACAGCAGTCACCTCAATGTTTATAGCAGCACAATTCACAATTGCAAAACTGTGGAAGCAACCCAGATGCCCTTCCATAGATGAATGGATAAAAAAGTGTATTTTAAAAGACTGTTTTTATTGCTGTAAGTGGACATGAGGAATGAGTTTTAGCGGTAACAACTGCTGAGAGATGATGGAGGTGTTACCTTTTCAGCACTTGAGTTTTCTGTGCATGTGAAGATTATTACAAACAGGGCTATCTTCTGATGAAGAGAAGAAAAAGTCAGATAATCTCTTTAGGTCTTTGCTAAAGGTTTATGAAATTGTTTTGCCTGGTATCTTGGAAAAGAGAAATGACCCTGTATCAATGTTTCTATTTTGCATAGCCATACATTTTAAAGGAGTTGTCCATGAAAAATATGAGTAATTATATCAGCTTCTTGTGGGAAAATGAGTCTCATTCACATTTTGGAGGATTGCCCTAGCCTGGGATCTTCCACTAGTTGTCCTTGTGCATTGCAAGAATAAGCGTTGAGGTTCTTCTCTCTTCATTGGAGGCCCAGCAACATATCATAGTCTTACAGCCCATCCCAGAACAGTGAGTAAAATCTAACACAGGAATTTTAGTTATCTCTTTACGTATATGTACCTAATCTTGAGCTATAAAAACATTTGAAGTTGATGACCTAATATTAATATAAAAATTTCCCCCAATACATCTCTCCCTCTCCTTGAAGATCCAGCTCACTTTGGTGGGTATTAGAGTACAGCATGAACCTTATATGACATGGAAGTTTTCCTTCATTACTGTGTGTACTTATTTTCTGTGCTTGTGACCTCAAAGCCACAAATGTTGATGCTGTTACTGTACTCAAATTACATCCATTCACAAAAGAATACAAAATTCACCTCTTCCCTGTGTTTTTGTTTTTTTTTTGTTTGTTTGTTTTTGAAATCCAATAAGAACCTTTAGGAATTACAATACCTACCATGCAAGTACATTTACACTGTGTGCATATTTGTAACTGTCACATTCTGATGGCATTTATTACTTTGGGTAAACAGTGAGAGACAGGAATTCAGTGATGCAGTAAATGAGTAATTATGAAAACCAATCTAAATCTCAAGAAAAAGAAATATGAATCTCATGTTAAATATTGAATTTTCTCTACAATATACTTTGCATACAAACCTATTGTTTCAGACAAGAATCATTGATTAAAATTAATGGGTGAAAGTATGAGAAACTGGTTTTTTGCATAATCTCAAAGTATTTCTATTAATAAGGATACTTATTAATTGTAACAGGAAAATGTGTGACTTTATAGTGGAGAAAATTAGGAGAAACCACCTTATTCAAGTGATCAATGTTAATATCACCATTGATAAGATAGTGACATCATAACCCTCTGATATGAAACATTGAGGACACTTGCTTACATCCTATACTGACCCAAAGTGCATAATATGAAATATACACAGAATGGAAAGACATCCTATGTTCATGGATTAGAAGAAGATTAATACTGTTAAAATGTCCATACTACCTCACACAACTTAAAGTATCAATGCAATTTACATCAAAATAACAATGGCATTCTTAACAGAACTAGAAATTACACCCTAAAATTCATATGAAAACACAGAAGACCCTGAATAACCAAATAAATCTGAGCAAAATGAAGAAAACTAAAGGAATAACACTACCAAAGTTCAAAATATACTACAAAGCTATAGTAATCAAAATAACTTGGTATTGACATAAAAACAGACACACAGACCAATGGAAGAGAATAGAAATATTCCAGAAATAACCCCATGCCTTTAGAGCCAACTGATTCTCAACAAAAACAACAAAAACATTCTTGGAGAAAAGATAGCCTCTTCATTAAACGGTGTTGGAAAGATGGGATATTCACCCAAGACTAAAATTGGATCCCTGTCTCTCATCTCATAAACTAGAATCAAAAACCTAAATGTAAGACCTGAAACTATAAAACTATTAGAAGAAAGCATAAGGGAAACATTTGAAGACATCAGCATAGGCAGCAATTTTTGGACATGACCCCAAAAGAACAGGAAACAAAAGCAAAAATGGACAAACAGGATTATATCAAACTAAAAATCCACTGAACTGTAAAGGCAATCAGCAGAGCAAAGCAACAACTGACAGAACAGGATAAAATTTTGTAAATTTCATCTGACAAAGCATTAATATTTAGAATATATAAAGAATTTTAAAAACTCAACAACAACAACAACAACAAAATACAATAAAGCCAGGTGCAGCGGTGCACACCTGTAATCTCAATGGCTTGGGAGGCTGAGGCAGGAAGATTGAAAGTTCAAAGCCAGCCTCAGCAACTTAGCAAGACTCTGTCTCTAAAAAATAAAATGAGAAAATGGTCTGGGAATGTGGCTTAGTGGTTAAGCACCCTGGGTTCAATCTCTGGTACCAAAATAAATAAATAAATAACTAGATGAATAAATAAATAAATAAATACAATTTTAAAATGGGCAAAGGACCATGAATAGATGTTTCTCAAAAGAAATTCAAATGGGCAACAAATATATGAAAAAGTGGCCAAATTCATTAGCCATCAGGAATACACAAGTTGAAACCACAGTGAGATCTCATCTCAGCCCAATTAGAATGGCCATTATCAAAAAGACAAAAAATAATAAATGCTGGCAAGGATATGAAGAAAAGGGAACTTTCATACAATATTGGTGGGAATGTACATGAGAACAATATGGAGGATCCTTAAGAAACAAAATTTATTAACCATATGATCCAACTATCTCACTTCCTGCTATGTATCCAAAGGAAATGATAACAAAACACAAAAGGTACACTTATACGTTCATGTTTGTTGCTGCACTACTTACAATAGCCAAGATATGGAGTCAATCTAGATGCCTATCAATGGATGAATAGATAAAGAAAAGGTGCTATATATTACACAATGGAATATAATTTAGCCATAAAAAGAATGATACCCTGTCACTTGCTACAAAATGAATGGAACTGGAAGACATCATGTTAAGTGAAATAAGTCAGATGCAGAAAGACAAATACTATGCATTCTTTCTCATATATGGATATTAAAAAATTCAATCAGAATGTATACTAGTGATTATTAGAAGCTGGGAAGGAGGGAGAATAGGAGGTCATATAATGAGTACTCAAATACAATTGAAAAGAAGTAATAAGTTCTAGTGTTCCACAGAGCAGTGGGGGGCATTATAACTCACGATAACCTTCTATATGTTATTGATAACTAGAAGAAAGGAGCTCAAAGTCTCCAAAAACAAAGTAATGATACAGAAAATTAATTACACTGATTTGACCCATACATATAGTATCCATGTATTGAAATACCACATTGAAGAATTATTATGTGTTAATGTTTAACAAGAAGGAAAGTTTAGGAAATTTTTACTACCTTCATTGGATCATTTTGCACTCTGTGTGTGTGTGTGTGTGTGTGTGCGCGTGCGCGTGTGTGTGTGTGTGTGTGTATAACTCTGTGTTAACTTTTTAAATGTGCATTTAACTGGGCAATGTCAACATTTAAAAATCAAAGTAGAAAAAGGATATTTGAATTTGAAAACCCATTATCTGACTAAGATTTGCCTCAGAAATTGTTTATCATCTCTGATATCTACATTTAAAAAACATTGATTTTAAAGAAGCATTCAGTGTTGTTTTTACCAATGGTACTTTGTTCTGCAAATATCTGTATGGTGGGAATCCAGCTGGAGACAGCACCAGGGGGTTCTGGCATTTTCTTTGCCGCTCATCAGATCTAGTTTGACTTCCTTAGCTGTAAACAGAGGATATTGGAAAGGGAAACTATGAACTTCTCTGACTGCCTGATGAAGTTAATGACCTCCTCCGTGGTCTTTTCTGTGACCTCTTTTCAGAATGTGTGAAAATAGATTAGAGAATATACATATAAAATCCCTTCCCCCCAAATATTACATAAAGTACAGTTTTTGACATAATTTTAAATGTGTGATATAGAAACACGTCTTTCCATTGATAACAAATTAAATACCAGTGTATATAGTAACTACCATAATTTCAATAAATTAGTGAGCATAAATGATCTCTTGCATTGTCTACAACACTGTAAAGTGATCTGAAAACAACTTTGATTTCTACTCTGTCAAAATCTTGGGTATAGCTGATGTTCCTATTCTTTGATGAGCCATTTGAAATAGAAATGGTAGATGTAAATTAGAGGTTAGTGAAAGCAAAAACGTAGTTCCCCACCCAAATTTACAGATCTCCTTGGATTCTCTCCAAGGATCCTTTGATTACATGAACCTCTGAACACGATGACATCTGGGTTCTCTTCTATCTCTGAAGGTCTGTCATTCTGTCTCCTCTAGGCATGCACCTTGAGACGAACCCTAATCAACTGTGTGTGTGTTTGCATGTGTGTGCACACACACCCGCCTCTCTCACAGGACTCCAGTTTAACGAGATATCAAAATATTTCATTTGCAAGACTTGGCTGCTGTACAGCACTTAGCAAAGCAAAGCCAGTTTTCCTAGTTGAGATTGGTCAACACCAGGTTCATTTGTCTAGCATTTCACAAAATATTTTCCCACATTTGTCCAACTGTAGTTTGAAGGCTGTAACTGACAATATAAATGCGCCCTAAGGTGGAAAGTCTGACCCCATATTCCTGAATGATCTCCAGGGTTGGCCATTACCATGCAGATGCCCAGAGTCTAGGGATCTCCACGGATCTGCTAATTATTCCCCAGACTTTTCCACTAGCAATAAAAATCCCATTTGTTGCAGTTTGTTTGCAGAACAGCCCCCATTTCCACAGTGGTGGTATTAATTAGCAAAAACCTGTGAAAATGACCAGAGTTTATATGCTTGAAGGAAAGGACCCTGAGTTACTTCTAAATATTCCTATAAATTCCCCTATAGGAAAACTCAAACCATAGGAGCTAAAACTCACTTATCTTAGATACTACGAGTTTTAATACTTGTAGCCCAAAGTGAGAATTAGCTGAGGTCTCAAGTCCCCATTAGAGTAATGACTTGGGCAAATCCTGAATACAAAAAGATGGTAAGTTTCTCAGATAATCAATCACCATTTCCTGATAGCCTAGTAGCACCTCACACTGGGGCTGAAAAGAACCTGGATGCATCCTACTTGGAGGAAAGACTCCTTACCCCCACCCCCGCCACACACACACACACACACACACACACACACACACAGTGGGGAACTGCTGAAACAAACCACCTCTCCAGGATTCCAAGACATAGATCAGATGATGATATTGGGGGCTGAGGATTAGAGAGCCAGGAAGGGCATCCTAGCCCTCCAGCCTAGAAAGAAACAGAATCTTTAACCTCAGAGACATTTTATATACACACACAGGGAGAGAGACTAGAAAAATTTTCACCAATGATTTCATCAAGTCTTTGTTTTAGAGCAGTATTGAGGGTTTTTGTTTGTTTGTTTGTGTTTGTATTAGTTTACAAGTTGAGTGGCCCTCTAACAGCTTATCCACAAGGAGAAAATGATCTGTCATCTTAAAACCCAGGACTTAATTGCTTTGTAAACAAGTGAGAGTCTAGCTTTACTTCTAAAGGGTTAAACAAATGGATAAAGAGTAATAAATCTTCCCTCTTCATGTTCAATGAGTGTTTCAGAATATTTTACTCCCTAATTTCTACCCTGAGCCAACAATCACTGCTGACTTTAGCTAGGAATTCTATTTTTTAATTTTTTTATAGTTTCAATGTGAGTTTCCCATGCAGTTTTTATTAACTCTGTTTCATTGCAAGGCCTTGCAAGCAAAAGCGGCTCTTATTTTTATTTGGAGAAATCTATTTCGGTGACAATCTAGCCTCAGGGTAGCTATATGTCAATTCTCTTTGCTTTTTTTCCTGTTGAAACGAGCATGGGAAAGTTCCAAGACAAATGCCACACAGGGCAGGGCTGAAGGAAGCAGCATACCAACCCTCATCTGTGACCAGCTCAATACCAGAAAGTGAAAAGCAAATGAGTGAAGGTGAGGTCTCACTGTGTAAGGTGGAAGAAAACTCCTGCATGTCTACCAGCTTTTACTCCCAACAGATGGAAGGACTTAACTTCTCACCGCATATCAGCTTTCTCCAGTGATGGCATTATTTGGGATTAGGCTGAAGAGGCTGGAGTGTAATATGTACAAGAAGCATGCCATCTTAAAAAAGGAATGGGAGCTAGGTACCTGGTGTTCCTGGACTGCAACCTCAGAGCTTTCAGAACATTCTTCCCTATGACCCCTCTGGAGATAAAGCAGGTCCTTCAGACCTGATGGTCTACAGCAGGGATGATTGGAGATCAGATGCCAGAACCTTATTCTACAAAATAGTGACTTGGCAGAAAGGTGGGCCCTCACACCATGAGGCCAAGTTCTCTAGCCACACATGATCTTGTCATCTGAAGCCTCTGATGATTGACAGAAAACAACGTTTGAATCTCCAACCCTTAAAGCTAAATTCTAAAAACAAATGGGAAAATATTTAATGGGGAGAAGGAGAGGTATGAATATCTTTGAGTGAGCCAGGCATTGTCCCAGATATTTATATTATTTTACCTAATCCTTCCACCAACTCTACCTAGGAGATTTTATTTTCCATATGAAGATGAAATTGGCAAGAAAATTAGTTGTCAAATAAGCATTTATTTAACTTCTTATATGCTCTTGTTATATGATATAATCAAAGAAAGATGAGGTTGGATGGAACTCTAGAGACTACAGAAACCCTCTGGTTTTCACCCTCATTTTTCAGTTGATGGCTGATAGAAGAGGGACAAATCCAGCCCAATACCTTTTGTTATAAATAAAGTTTTAAAATTTTTTTCCAAACCTTTATTTTATTTATTTATGTATTTTGTATGTGGTGCTGAGGATCGAACCCAGTGCCTCACGCATGCAAGGCAGGCGCTTTACCACTGAGCCACAACCCCAGCCCATAAATAAAGTTTTATTGGAACACAGCCACACTTGTTCATTTATGTATTGTCTATGCCTTCACATTACAAAGGCAGAAAATAGTTGTAATTAATATTACATGGCCCACAAAAAAAAACAAAAACATTTACTGTCTGCTCCTTAATGGAAACTGTTTGCCAACCTAGTAGAGTGAATTTGAGAAGAACTGACATCTTAATGCTGAGTTTTTTTTTTAATTAGTTCTAATTATTTATACAAGACAGCAGAAAGCTTTTAGATTCATTGTATACAAATGGAGCAGAGTTTTTCACTTCTCTGGTTGTACAGGAAGTAGAGTCACACCATTCATGTAATCATACATGTACCTAGGGTAATGATGTCCATCTCATTTTACCACCTTTCCTACCCCCATGCCCCTTCCCCTCCCCCTCCCCTTTGCCTCATCCAAAGTTCTTCCACTCACCCTATGCCCACCCCCTCATTATGAATTAGCATCCACTTATCAGGAGAAATATTCGGTCCCTGGTTTTTTGGGATTGGCTTCCTCCACTTAGCATGATATTCTCCAACTCCATTCATTTACCTGCAGATGCCATGGTTTTATTCTCTTTTTGAGTAATTTTCCATTGTGTCTATATATCACAGTTTCTTTATCCATTCATCTATTGAAGGGCATTTGGGTTGCTTCCACAGTTTAGCTATTATAGTGAATTGTGCAGCTATAAACATTTAAATGGCTGCGTCACTGTAGTATGCTGTTTTTAAGTCCTTTGGATATAGACCAAGGAGTGGGATAGCTGGGTCAAATGGTGGTTCCATTCCAAGTTTTCTAAGGAATCTCCATACTGCTTTTCAGATTGGTTGCACCAATTTGAAGTCTCACCAGCAATGTATGAGCGTGCCTTTTTCCCTACATCCTCACCAACACTTCTTATTGCCTGTATTCTTGATAACTGTCTTAATGCTGAGTTTTCTAATCCATAAACATGGCATATTCTTCTACTTATTGTGTCTTCTCTTCCTAAACTGTTTGTATTTTCAGTGTAAAAGTCTTGCACATTTTTGGTTAGAAATAACTTTAAATGGGCCATACTTTTTTTGATGCTATTATAAATGGTATTTGTAATTCTATTTTTCTATTTCTATTTGTGTTGTGTACCCAAATGCAATTGATTTTGTGAATCAACCTTGAGTACTGAAACCTTGCTTCTACCACTAATAATATTATTGCATATTAGTTCTAGCAGCTTTTTTGTAGATTCCCTTAGGTTTGTCTGCATAGATATAAATGCTATCTGTTAAGAAAGAGTTTTATTCCTGCTGTCAATCTTTATGCCTGTTTTTTTTCTTTATTTCTTTTTTTCTTGTCTGTTACATTGGTGTGACCTCCTGTACAGTGGCAATAGGAATGGTGCAAGTGACCATCTTTGTCTTTTCATGATCTTCAGGAGAAAGCATTTCATGGTTGTAATTAAGTATGATGTTAGCTGTTGCTTCTCCCTGGGTTTTAAAGTCTTTTATCCTTGCCTCTCTTTGTATATTTTGACAGAACGAATGAGTGGATCAAAAGCCTAAATAATGTGAGATAGGAAATTTTACTATTGAGTCCTGTCACCTGTTCAAATTGACTAGAGTTGATTGGCTTCAGAGGGAGAGAAGGAGATAGTGCTGTTGATCAATTGAGAGAAACTCTAAGCATGTGGTTTAATTGGCCCTGAGTCCCTTCATCACCTAGCCCATCAGCTCAAGCCCCAATCTAACTGTATCCCTGGGTTAGAGATTCAGAAACAAAGTAGAGCACAAAGGCTACCTTAAGCCAAGACAATGAAGTCATGTTCTGGTCCAGCTTAAATTTAGGCCTTTAGGGAACTAGAGAAGAATAGTGCTTCAAGTATCTGGAGCAAACAAACATGAGAAGAGACAGCCTGAGCTTCAAACTTCAGACCTAGAGCAAGCAACGATTCCAAAATGGCTTCAAACTGGGGCACAACACAACATTATGTAACCAGAAGGCTCCATTATTTATTCCATTGGCAAACATTTCCTGCTTGCTTTTGTATAAATAAGGGTGCAGAATTTCCTCGCAGTCGTATCTTCTCCAGGACCAGCTATCATTACCCTGTTTGGTTCGAAAGGTTGACCTCATTGTTTCAACAGCTCCCTCCTCTCTCACACCAGATGCTTTATTTGGTGAATTGGCTCCATTTAGGGATGGAGTTTGGGTTAAACACTTCTGAATTAACAACACAACAAGGCTTTAGTTGTCCAAAGGAGCATCAACAACATGAAAGAATCCTTTCTGCCAGAGAACTAGGAGCTCAAGTGTAGTCCTTAGCTTTTTATAAGAGATAGAAAGAAGCAAAATACTGAAGGGCTTAACTCAGTTAGGGTTCAGCCTAAGTAAGACCATGTGCACATGAAAGAATGCAGTATATTCCAGGGCTACTGTTAGATATAAACAATTTTAATATTTTACAAACATTAAATCATTCCATGCACACATATAACCCTATAAAAGAGACAAAGAGACACTATCATATTCTCATGTTATAGACAAGAAAACTGAGACACAGGGAATCAAGGTGCCAAGGTTATAAATGGTAGAGCCCATATTCAAATCCTGGCAGATACACTCTGGATTGTGTGGCCTTATTCATTACAGCACACTACCTAAATACAGTTCCCAGAAACAAATAGGTGGAATATATTTGGACTGTGTCTTCCAGCTCCCTGCCATAGTGACATGTTCCTTTCACATGACAAAAAATCAGTACTGAGCATCACCATGTCCCATACTACCTAAGAGATTCAGAGCTAAATATAATATAGATGCTGTTCTTTAGACCTGCACTGCAAAATACATTCACTACCAGCCACATTTAGTTAATCGATATTAAACACAATGTAACATTTATTTCCTCATCTACACTCATCCCATTTCAAGTGCTAAATAGTGGCTGGTATATTGGGCAGTGTTGATCTAGAACATTCCATTGTCATATAAATTTCTATTAGATAGCAATATTCTAGCTCTTTGTTACTCAAAGAGGGTTCCCTGGACCAGTGACATCGACATCACCTAGGAGCTTATTAGAAGTACAGAGTCTCAGGCCCTGCCTCAGACCTATTAAATCAGAATCTTTATTTTAATAAGATCCTCAGAAGATTCATATGTACCTTTTAGTTTAAGAAACACTTCTTTCTAGAAATATTTTCTGCCCTTAATTTCTATTTTGTCAATAATTCCAACAACTTTTATTACACACAACACACACACACACACACACACACACATACACACACACCATTATTCCCATTCCCTGCTAGAGAAGTCATTGATAACTAAAATAAACCAAATGATTTCTCCCTGGAACAATTGCCTTATAATAAATCACTTGAAGAACCAAATATTTCTAAATTAAAAGAACAAGAAGACAATATTGGAGTGACAGGCAGTAGAATTCTGCCCAATATCACCTCAAACTGCATTATGAAAAGAGGCACCTTTTGCTCCTATAAGAAGCATCTGACAGAAAAACTTGGACAGAAGAGAATAGTAAAGAGACCCTAAGGCAGATCGTCAGAGCCATGTGGATGCCAGCCTTTGGTCTCTTCCAAGTCACTGGCTAACCTTAGACAAATTCAGGTTAAAACCCTCTGAATCCTAGATTCCTCACTTATGAAATGAAGAAGACTGTGATGACCCCTTCTACACCTTAAACTTGCTAATCCTGTGGGGCTGGTGGGTAAAGGGAGCAAAGAAAGAAAGAACTAAACTTTTGGGGTGAGGTGTCAGCCCCAGATAATGGCAAAGGAAGGACTATTTCACTCACCTTCAAAGGCATCTCACTATAAAGATCCTCCCTGAGCAGAAATCATCACAGCATACAGCATTGTGGATCCTGATTCCAGTGGGGTCAATTGAGGCTTATGGTATAATGTCTCTTGATGCTAGACTAAGGACATCAATGGACCTCGATTCTCCATCCCTCTCCATGTTCACACTCTGCCATGTGGCTCTGCAACTCCTCCCATTGAGTAGGATAGTCTTTTTCCTCTGCTCTTTTTGTTCTACTATGTAACTTAATGGTGCCCTTCTCCTCCAACTCCCAGAATGGCCACATGACTTGTATAACCAATATAAAGAATATAAAATGATAGCATACAAATGCCAAGCCTAGGTCTCAGGATGCCTGAATATTTCGACTTGCTCTCTTGTACTTCTCCCATCACCATGACAACCTCCGCTAGCCTGCTGAAGGATGGAGAGATCTATAAAATAGAGCTGAGTGGTTACAGTGGACCCAGTGAAGGCCATCCTAGATTAACCAATGTTCAACTGACATCCAAGCATGTGTATGATTCCAATCACAATCAGCAGAGTTGACTTGCTTACCCATAGCTGACCCTAGATGCATGAGCATAAATGTTTAATTTTGTATGCCACCCAGCTTTTGCATAATTGACGTTCTGTACTATTGGCATAGTAAGTAAAAGCCACACTCTCCTGTAAGAAAGCATCATAGTGTATTTCTAAATACTGTATATAATAAGATTTGTGAACAAAATCATCATCATAGAAGTTAAGTCCTTTTCATCCATTTCTAATTTAGCTCTTACAACTACATTATGACATGGCCTCTTAAACATAAGGAAATTGGCATTCACAGAAGTTAAGTCACTTGCCCATGATCATACAACTTGCAAATGAACCAGAATTGGAACCAGGTTGTCCAATTTCAACTCTGACTTACATTTTTAAAACTCAGTGCTATCAAATAAACACCATACAATGACATGAAAAACCAAAAACCACTGACCTAACAACCCAGCTTCCACCTCAGTTCCTGCTACAAAAACTTTGGGTGAGTTTAAATATCTCATAGTTCCCTGTGCACCAGTTTTCTCAACTGTAACAAGAGGAAAATGAGCTGATTTGCAGTTTTCTTCTATTTCAACATTCCATTATACTATAAAATTATTAGTCTGATTTTCCAAATACCTTGACTCCTACCTCAAATTATTTAAGTATTTCAGATACAAACACACACATACATGTACATACATACATCTCTGTGTATATGTACACACATATGCACATGTATCCATACACGTATGCATTATCATATAACATTAACATATAATATGTGTGTGTGTATTCAATAGGCCTTGGACACAGATCCAAGTCTATTGGACACTGGAATTCTGCTGGCATCTCCTTGAAGATCCCACTGGGGTCCAGCTTGAGGTTATATGAACTAAAGTTGAAAACTCAAGATTGAACACAAGATCCAGATTGTTCTCCAGGGCTCAGAGTCAAAAGATTCAGATGGGTGTTACTACCATCATGACCTTCAGAATAGAAAACAGCACTTTTATGGCTTGCACCAAGCAAGGGAGGAAAATAATTTTTCTGGAGATTCTGAGGGAAAAAGTTACAGAAGCAGATTATCAATAATAGTTAGTTGTTATTGCAGCCAACATTTAATTTTTTACTTTTTTGACTCAAAAATTGCATACATTTATGGAATACCATGTGATGTTTTGATATATGCATGCATTGTACAATGTCCAAGTTGGAGAAACTTATCTCTCCCCTCAAATGTTTATCATTCCTTTGTGGCCAAAACACTTAACATTCTTTCTTCTGGCATTTAAAAAATAATACAGTATATATAATTATCTATAGTCACATTACTATCCTATAAAACACCAGAACTTATTTGTCTTCTCTAATAGTATTAACTTAGTACTCCTGCGCAAACTTTCCCCATCTCTCCCTCCCTCCTACTCCCCACCCCATAACTATTATTCTACTCTCATAAGATCAACTGTTTTAGAATCCACATGTGCATGAGCTCATGCAGTACTGGTCTTTCTATGACCACCTTATTTCACTTAACATAATGCCCTCCAGTAACATCATGTCATTGCAGGTGCTATGCAGTCATGCTTTTCATGACTGTCTATATACTATATTTTTTTATCCAATCATGTGTCAACAGACACCTCAGTTGAATCCATATGTTGGCTATTGTGAATCACTATTCACCATAAATACTGGATTAATATGCAATAAATATGGGAGTGAAAATGTCTGTCTGACATTCTGATTAATTTTCTTTAGAAATATAGTTGTAGAGCCAGGCACAGTAGCTCATGCCTGTAATCCCAGCCCTTTGAGAGGCTGAGACAGGAGAATCCAAGTTCAAAGGCATCCTCAACAATGGCGAGGCGATAAGCAACTCAGTGAGACCCTGTCTCTAAATAAAAACACAAAATAGGGCTGGGATGTGGCTCAGTGGTCGAGTGCCCCTGAGTTCAATCCCCAGTACCAAGAGAAAAAAAAAAGAAAAGAAATATAGTTGTGGGATTTCTGGACCTTATAGTAGTTCTATTATTAATTTTGGGGGAAACTCAGTACTATTTTCCATAATGACTACATGAATTTACATTCCCACGGAAGCTGTGCAAAGGTTCCCTTTTCTCCACATCTTTACCAATGCTTATCTTTTTGTCTTTTTGATAATAGCCATTCTAACTGGGGCAAATGATATCTCATCATGTTTTTGATTTGCATTTCCTTGATGACTAGTGATATTAGCACTTTTGAATATACCTGTTGTTCATTTGTATGCCTTCTTTTGAGAAATGTCTACCTAGATCTATTGTACATTTTAAATCAGATTATTTGGTGTGTTTTATTGTTGTTGTTAAGTTTCTTATTTATTCTAGATATTAACCTCTTATCAAATGAATAGTTCGCATCTATTTTCTCTCATTCTGTAAGTAGTCTTTCCACTTGGTTCATTCTTTTGCTTTACAGAAATTTTTAGCTTGATATAATACTACTTACTTTTGCTTTTGTTTCCTGTGCTTTTGGTGTTTAATCCAAAAAAAAATTTTTTTTTGCCCATTCCAATGTCCTGAAGCATCAGGCAACTTTTATTAAACATGTACAGTGAGCTAGGTACTTTGTGATCACTATGGAGACATATTGCCCAGATCCTCTTGAGGATGGACAGGCTGCCTAGCCATAGAGTGCACAATCTGTTACATCCTTCAGGGTCTGCCTCAGGCACAGAGAGTCTTCTACTCAAGCTTCATTCCTTCTTGGGGTGGCCCATACAAAATGACTGGTCTATATAGAAAATTAAAGAATTAGTCTTCTTGACTTGACTTGGAACAGTACTGGAAGTCTATTTTTAGCTCCAGAATCTACACCATGTTGGTTGTGGCTTTACCAGATTTGGACCACATTTTGACTTCTTTTTCCTAGCTCTACTTCCAAGTTCTTCCTCTCATCAGTATTAATCCTTTATAAACACCTTGGATCTCAAACTCTCAGTGGTCTGCTTCCAATGCACAAGCCAAATTCACTCTAAAAGACAATTATTTTAGTAGGTTCTGAGATCTAATCCATTCACCCAATAAAAGTCCTGTCTTATTTTTTTAAACAAGAATAAATTTAAAAAAGAAGAAAGGGAGGGCAGAAGGAAGGAAGGAAGAAAGAAATAATAGGAGTTATACACTTCCCGAGATTCATGACTTACCACCATAGTTGCCAAGGCAGTGGAATGCAGACATTTTGGGACAATTTTGAAGAATCTGTTGGTGGCCAATCACCAGCCTGGATGAAGAAGAGAGAGAAACTTAGCTCTTCTGTCCTTAGATGGCTAAGAGTCTTTCATATTCTACAACAGTTGCAGAAGTTGTTGAGATAAAGGAAAGGTTCAGGGCAAATAAAACATGAATTTCAGTAATGTCTGAATGAGTTCCAAGGTTTCTTTTCCCTTTGCTCCCTTTCAGTTTATGGTACCACTTTTTTATAAAAAATAATAAGAGATTCACACTGATTTTTTACTGTGAGACATGAAAATGTGCTATAAGTTGTACCTGTATTGCATCAGTTATCACTCACAACATCCCTAGCATAGTGAGGTAGATATTGTTGTCCAAC
Organism: Geosciurus inauris; assembly: GCA_004024805.1. Lineage (NCBI taxonomy): Eukaryota > Metazoa > Chordata > Mammalia > Rodentia > Sciuridae > Geosciurus > Geosciurus inauris. The sequence goes on from PVHX01015693.1 coordinate 15,067, forward strand.
AACTACCCACTCTCCCTTCCTTCCCCTATGGGAAATGTATAATTACTCAGGATTTGATGCTGAACTTGGCCATACAACCTGTTCTACCAATGAAATGTGCATGTATGCAAGGGAAGGCCCTGACTTGGATGGATTGTTAAATGCTTTGGCTCAATTCTCTCCTGACATCTACCCCAGAAAAACCACTGCTCTTTCAGCTTCACATCAATGCAATAGATCTGAACCTATCAGATAAGAACAGAGTTGTCACAGTTGACCTACAGACCCTTGGGGGAAAAAAATACCCATGATTATGAGCTACTGAAATTAGAAGGAAACTATTTATTACACAGTATTATTGTAGGAAAAAATGACTAATAAAGATATGTGCTGTATCTCCATTTTCACACTAGGAAGTTCAGGTACAGAGAAATTAAGTGACTTAATTAAGGTCACACAGATAAATTTATGGAGTCGCTAGAATTTAAACCAAGCAATAAAACTCTAAAGCATTGTCCTTAGCTTTATATTACATATACAGTGTTTGAGATAAACATTGTTTTCATACTATGTAAAATGTTAAGAGAGCTTTGAAGCCTACCATAAACCAAGATTCAGTTGTTGTATTTCCTAATCCTTTTTTAGCATTCTTAGATGGTAATGCCTAGCAATGGACCAATATTTAACATATGCCTATTGTGGAGCATTATAACCAAAGAAATTACACCAAAATGTCCAATTATATCACTGGCTCAGGAAATATGAACAGTTTCCATTTCCAAAAGATAGTGAGTTATCATTGAAAAAATATCTGGTTTTCTTATCAATGGAAAACTCAGGGCAACTTGAACTACAAGAGAAATGAGGAGAACATGTTAGAAAAGGCATATCTCTAAGCCTTTGTGTGTTAAGAGAAAGATAATGTGCAGGAACTATGACTTGCATTTAATTAATCTTTAAAATAAGTATTTTTTTTAATTTTCTAATATAGTGATCAAGAAATCTTTCCCCTTGCTTTTCCACATTTATAAGCAACCTTTTGCTATATGATACTGAAATGTGCACAATTAAGTCAAATGATTTATGTGAACACTCTCTGCTCCCTGCTTTTTCTTTACATTTACTGAATTTTGACTATGAGTAATTCTTGAACCTTTCTGGGGAATTTCAAGACCCAAACAGAACTTCTATGCACACCCTTCCTCAGGACAACTCCATCCATCATCCCCTGCCACTGTGGCTGCTTTCACAGCCCTTAGAGAAGATAAACTTGTGACCCAGGCTGGGAAGTTAGAACTGATTCACGCTGTGCAGTTGAGCAGTATAAAAGGCATCTGGTACTTTAATTTATTCCTTAAACTTCCCACTGCCCTCACCAGAAGCTTATTGCCATAGTCCTCCGGGCTCTTTCAACTCAAACCATTTATACACCTCGCTAGAGATGCATAACTATAAAAGTTCCAAACCATTAGTCCAGATTCTTTCCAGACCCCTTCAGAAGGTCTGCCCTAAAGACAGTGACATGCAGTAAATGACCTCAAAGGAAACATGCCACAAAATACTTACTGGAAAGATGACCTAGGAGGGAAGGCAATAACAAAGAAAGACATTTTAAGATTCTGCCTCTAAATATCTGAAATGCATTTTTACCTCTCTTAGCCTATGTACAACATGAACAAAATGATAATACTGTTGTCCTCCTCACCCGCATGCTGGATGAACAACTTGTTCTTCTGTGGCTTTCTCAAGGATCTGTCATCACCGACTTTTAGAAGGCACCTGAAAAGGTAAAGAAAGTATATTATAGCTATAAAGCAAAATGAAATGCCTGCTGGTTTTACATACTTGTTATGAGGTCTGCCCTGCTCAGTGCATGACAGGAAATGCACAATCCAAATGGCATCGTGATCCCTTCCTTCCAGGGTGCTAACAAAGCCAGTGTTCATTTAGCAAATAACTGTGAGTAGCAAGTTCACCATGTGTCCCAGTCCCTAAGAAAGAGTTCCAGGGCAAATCGATCAATGATCTTGATTTCAAGGACTTCAGAGGAGAGAACACTGACAGGAAATTAATTTACCTAGAAAATAGAAAGTGACACATGCCTAGGAGAGGCCCAGATGATGGACAATGAGGGATTAAGGAGAAAAAGAGAACACTCAAAATTAAGGAAGAATGAACTGAGGAAGGAACTCTCCCCTGAGAAAATTTTGGAGATGGGTCTTGAAAGAATTTGGAGGTGGGGAGGGAAAGGAATATACTGGAGAATAAGATTGATCAAATTATGTGATGTGCATGTATGAATATGGCATAATGAATCCCGCTATTATGTATAATTTTAAGGCAGGAATAAAAAATTTAAAAGAAAAAAGTAAAAGGGAAAAAAGACAGGATTTGGACTTGTGCAAATGAGAAGGCATTTTAAACAGAAGAGAATTCTATTCAAATGAGCAAAGGATTTTGTTCGTTAAAAAATGGGGAAACAAAGGATAAAAAGTAGGGAAACAAAGGGTATACAGTACATAGAGTCCCTAACTTAGGATGGTTTGATTGAAATTTTTTTCAATTGCAAAACTATGAAAAAGCAATATACATCCAATAGAAACTAATGCTTGAAATTTGAAATTTTGATGTTTTCCTGGGCCAAAAATATGTAGTATATGATGCTGGGCAGCAGCAGTAAGCTACAGCTCCTAGTGAGTCACACAGTGACAAGGGTAAATGACTGCCACTCTACAGTACACTGTGTTGCTAAGGAGAGGTGTGTGGTAGTTTAGGGGTATTCAATGCATTTTTGGGTTACTACACTTTCAACTTAACAATGCATTTACTGGGAAGTGAGTCTATTATAAATCATGAAGCATCTCTATATGGAGTTTACAGTTCAGCTTGACTCAACTGCAGAAGAAATAGTTGGCTCTAATGGAACATAAGATGGGGAAAGTAAATTGGGAATAAATTTCTGGTATCCATTACTATGAGGCAGGAAGCTGGCGTTTATTTGAAATCTATTCTGCTGAGCTCTGGGTGTTGTAGAGACAGAATGGGCGATGATCCAGGACGCTTTCCTGGTGTGACGAGAACAGCCTGCTTTTATCTAGTTGACATATTAGAGTTTCTGGGCAAGATTTAAGTTGGGGACCAAGTATGAAACCACTGTTGTCAGCAAATAGAAGCTTTGAAAGATTTTTTTTTTAAGAGGGCCAGTTGAGTCAGAAGATCAGATGCCAAAAGACGAATCCTGGTAGCAGTACTATAAGATGGATTAGAGCGAACAGAGAATAAACTCCAAAAGAGGACCTGAGAGGTAATTGCAACATCCCAAAAGAGGCACTGGGGAGAAGGGGGCAGAATTCAAGCCCAGAGCTTTGGGGAGAGATGCTGGGCAGTTATAAGTGCTAGGAAGAGTTCAACCATTTGCATCTTGGAAATGTGAAATACAGACAGGACATGATGATTTTAGCCTGGGAGATGGGATACTGTTGCTAGAAATAAGGGACACAGAATGTAGGACAAGTCTGGACATTGAAAAGCCAATTTTAGTTTGGGCAATATTACGTTTGAGGTTCTGGCGAGATTTTCAGATTTCTTTATGGAAACATCTTGAAGGAAGTTGGAAAAAATTAACTGGTAAAATATACATAAGAGAGAGCACCTTAAACAGTTCATTTTACATAGGAGGGTAATTTTTAATAAATATGAAAGTTCATTGCGTGCCAGACTCCACTTTCCATTTACTTCTCTGTTTTTCCTTCCTGACCCCTAATAGTACATGTGCACAAGATTTGGTTCTAGACTTCTGTTCCTCCTCCTCCTTATTTTTCTACTCAGAAATTTCATTTTCTACCAACTTTGAAAGTCTTCTATCTATATGTTTAATCTCTGGTCCCATTCTATCACTCGCCCCACAACTCCATAGTTCCAATTACCTGCTAGAGATGGTGCCTGACTTGGTCAATCCAAGGTAACCCAACTCCTTTTCTTCTCCCTTCTTTATCTAGTACTTTCTCCAATGTCTCTTTGTACAGACTTCAAGCTGTAGTGCCTTAGGCCTTCCCTAATGCATGCTGCAGTCATCCTTTCCTCGCACATTGTTCCCCTTCTCAAAATCTCTAGAGCTTCACATGTGGACAGGACAAAAACCAGGTTCTCAGACCAGATTTCAAGACCATCCATGAAGGAGCTCCATGGGTCCACTCAATATTCCCTTTCTAACTACAACACCCACAGGCTCCCTGACCCACCCTTGCTCCAAGGAAACCAACCAGCACCTGACCCCCAAGCATGTCTTCCTTTATTCCTTTCTACCTTTGCAAGCATACTGATATTCCTTCTTCTGCTAGGAAGTATTTATTCACAGGCCTTCCCTTGTCTAACCAGTACCCCATTCTCTAAATCCTGGCAAACATCCACCATGCCCTAAACCTCTTCCTTGTCCATTCCAGGCCAGAGGTGGTACTTTCTTGTTTTATTCAGCTTTTTTGTCTCTGTGACCTAAAGACTAGATGAGAACAACATGGAGGAGGAAAAGTTGATTTGGTGCTCACCATTTAAGAGATCTAGTCCATGGGCGGCCAATTCCATTGCTCTGGGCCTGAGGTGAGACAAAGGGTAGAAGGGCATGGAAGAAGAAAGCAGTTGAGGATCTGGCAACAGGAAGCAGAGAGAGCTGCACTCACCAGGGACAAAATATAAACTCCAAAGGCACACTCCTAGTGACCTACCTCCTTCAGCCACATCCTACCTGCCTACAGTTACCATTACCTCCCAGTTAATCCATTCATGTGGATTAATACTTTGATTAGGTTAAGGCTCTTATTCTAGGATGTCAGGTATGACTTCTACATGAGCCCTGGACAAAGTAGGGATTCTCTAATATTTTAATGAATAACCCTTTGGAAAGTGTACCTTATTCCTCACTTTTGTGCTTTTTACTTCTTCCATGATACCATCTACCAGATAATTTTATTTTCATAGAATAAACATTTTTATTCTAAGATTTGAAAAGTTTTACTCATCTGACTACATTTCAAGACAATAGTAATATTATTAATGCAATCCAATATGTAACACCTTTCACCGATAAGTCCTTATCCTTTTGCGTCTACACATCACACACACACACACACACACACACAGACACGGACACCCCTAATTGCTCAATTGTCATGTATTCAGAGACATTAAAAATGCACTGCATCTAGAGACAAAAATGAAAAACAGAAATTCTAGTCTCAGCTCCACCACCAGAACAGGATCCTGTATGTTAATTATCATTGCTAAGCCTCCGTCTACTCATCTGCAAATACACCAGATTGTAGTTCCTGGACCTATTTGAATACAAGGCTCCCATCTAGGGAAACTTGTCAAAATTTATATTCTATCTAGACCTCCTGGATCAGAACTTCCAGCGGAGGAACCTGGGAATCTGTACCTCAAATAAGCACTTCAACTGATTAGGACAATCAGCCTAGTTTGAGAATTCCTTTTCCAGTTTTCATATCAAAAGACTTGCTTTGGGAATCCTTATGCAGCCTGGATGTGAAACAGAAAATGCTAAGGCTCACAAAGAGATGTGGGAGTGACAGTCTGCCCCTTTCCCTCCCTTGTGCTCAGAAACACACTCACTTTTCACTTCCCAGTTGCGGTTTCTGATCAATATAAATGTCTCAACCATTTGTGATTCTTTCACAATGACGGCTAAGAGCAAAGAAAACACTTTGATTATTTTGATACCTCTTAAGGGCTTAAAGCCAGATTTCAACATGTAGCACAAAATCTCCTTCATCAGATAATATTGTTGCAGTTGCTGAATTCGGGTTGAATCAGATGGGTATCTTCAATTGTTTCACTTACTCAACTGTGTTATTTTTAAATCTTATTCCATCCTCCCTGTTTATATAAAGATACATTTAAGGAATTATACTCAGCTTTACTGGCTTTGATGGAGACTCTTCTATAAAATGCCACTTTGCTGAGGCTTTCACTCAACTGACTTAAGAGGAAAATTCTTCCCACCCTCCCAGGAGAGCTCCAGGGCTCTGCTTTGCAAACTCTAGCATAGGAGCTTTTCTGGAAGAGCAGAGCTACCTACAAGAGCTTTAAAGACAGAAGTTTCCAAACTCCAAACTAAATTGAGGAATATGTATATACTCATTAAATACAATCATACCCCCTATATCATGCAATCATCCAAATCATCCAAATCCCATAGGAAACTAACTTTTAAGAAAGAGAAATGTTGTTCCTTCTCAGGTTGTGGTACTAGAAACCTGATCCCAAGGAGCCCCATTTTCTGGTTAAGGGTTCTCAGTCTGTGCAATCTGACTAACTGCCTGGCTCCAGCTTTTGCTAGTTATATTGATTTAACAAAGTACTTATGCTTTTTGTATCTCAATTTCCCCCATGTGAAAAAATAACAGTGCCAAAATAACACTGCCTGCCTTAAGAGGTTGGTAGTGCGATTGTGCTTAGTCGAAGGCTGCATCTTTGTTCTCTCTCCTACAGCCTGAGGGACAGCACTGCTGAGTCCCAAGTGCTCCATTTCAACTTGCCCTGTGAAGTCATCTTTGTAACTCTAGCACAGCAACAGAATCAGAGCATCCTTCCTTCAGCTCATCCCCTACTACCACATTCTGGAGATGAGAGAGGTACAATTCAACCTCATTTGACCACCCTTGCCAGCACCCAGTAGACAACCAACAAATATTTGGGGATTTAAAATCTTCCTTCCCATCTCTCCCCACTAAGGCACTCAGCCTGTAGCAATGGTTGTCTAAAATTATCAATCTCTGTAAGAGTGGCCTTCCAAAGGAGGAAAAAAAGTAGAGAGAACAAAGAGAAGGTCGGGGTTGAGGATGCTTTGCCATGAATAGCCAGGGATTGTTACATCCACGGGAAAGGAGGACATGAGTATGAGGTGCTAGGCATTTAAAGGGAATTCAATCTGTTCTTCAAGATTTAAGCCTTTATTTGATGTGGATCAGAAAGTACAGAACCCTGAGTCATGTCTAGGGAAATGACAGAAGTATCCAAGACTCTAGATGAGTTACTTGGCAAAGGAGACTGACAGTCAAATGGTCAGGCATGTTTGAACAGTTTCTCCACCAGAAAAGCTTGAATAACATCAGTGCATTGGCCTTAGGCCCTCTCGAGCTCATTTCCTACTGAGCAAGATGGCTCTGCAGTCAGCCAGGGCAATGCAAAACCAAAATCAAGCAGAAATTCAATTGATGGCTTCCAGAAAGGGGGGGAAAAAACAAATTTATCACTTAAGGGACAAAACCTAAAATTTCACTGCTTTAAAATATGGGATTCTGAGAGTAGACGATTCTTACTAAAATTAGACTTGAAAAGATGCACTTGATTGACTTCAAAGTCATGCATAATGAAGCTAAGGATAGTAAGTTACTTTCCTTCAAGAGTTAAAAAATAGAAAATCACCACTAGTAAAACAAAATGTTCGAAATACATGGCAGAGAGTTGGCTCTTTATGGAGTTTTTATTACATCCTGTTCACTAGAACACTAAAAACTCAGCCTGTTCCCAGAACCTATTATCATAGTTAGAATTCTGATATGCAGAAGAAATAGAATGAACTTTCAATATTTAATTCATATCTGAGGGGAGGGGATTCAGAACAAACAATTCTTCTCAGGAAAAATAATATGAATTATTCAGAAGAAAAGTCCCCATAATAGCTTAATCATCTTTGTTTCCACAAATTTGTAACTGATAGAGCTTCAGGAAGTAAAACAGTTACACCCATACTAGCTCTAACTGAAGGCCCCATGGCATTCTGGGAGTGGTTTCTTCTTATCAGTGTTACTGTCAGGGACACAATAGCTACTAGGTAATATCAGCCATTGGGAGATCAACCAAATTGCCCATTCTCTGCCATGACATAGTGGTTCAATTAATGTAAAAATCTCCAATATAGTATCTTCTATTTTTCTGAGGACATAAAAAGGAGATGGCTTCTAGGCTTCAGAATACCCCAATAAGCCTTTATTTGATGTGGATGAGAAAGTTAGTCATGTCTAGAATGACAGGAAAAGTATCCATTGTGTATATATACCATAGTTTCCTTATCTTTAGCATTATCTTTTGGTCTTTTACTTTTGGTACTAGGGATTGAACCCAGATCCTTCTACCTGGCTAAGTATGTGCTCTACCACTGAACTACACCCTCAGCCCCCATAGTTTTCTTATTCATCAAGATGGTATGGGAAGTGAGGAAAATGACATAGGAATGAATATTTACTTATACAGTTTATTTATTGAATATATGCCTATTTTTAAGTCTGATCTCTGTTCTAGACAAAAACACATCCTGAATATGTCTAACTCTCACTTCTGTTCTCTCTTTTTTTTAGCTGTCTACATGAAGGATTTTTTTTTTAATTTTTTTTTTAGACATTGATAGGCCATTATTTTATTCATTTATTTATATGTGGTGCTGAGAATCGAACCCAGTGCCTCACACATGGTAGGCAAGTGCTCTGCCACTGAGCCACAACCCCAGCCCAAGGATTTTAATGTAATCAGAAGACACAAGGCTTTAGGAACACAGGCCACCCACCCATCCAGGAATTCTTTTTTTTTAAATTTATTTATTCTATTTAGGTATACATGATAACAGAATGCATTTTGATTCATTGTACACAGATGGAGCACAACTTTTCATTTCTCTGGTTATATGTGATGTAGAATCACATCATATATGCAGTCATACATGAAGCTAGGACTATAATGTCCATCTCATTCCACCATCTTTCCTGTCCCCATGCTCCCTCCTCCCTCCCTCCCCTTTGACCAAATTTCCTCTATTCTTCCCATGTCCTCTCTCCCATTATGGATCAGCATCCACTTATCAGAGAGAACATTTGGCATTTGGTTTTTTGGGATTGGCTTACTTTGGCTTAGCATGATATTCTCCAACTCCATCCATTTACCTGCAAATGCCAGAATTTTATTCTTTTATTGCTGAGTAATATTCCATTGTGTATATATACCACAGTTTCCTTATCCATTCATCTATTGAAGGGCATCTATGTTGGTTCCACAGTTTAGCTATTGTGAATTGTGCTGCTATAAACATTGAAGTGGTTGCATTACTGTAGTATGCTGTTTTTAGGTCCTTTGGGTATAGATCGAGGAGTGGGATAGCTGGGTCAAATGGTGGTTCCATTCCAAGTTTTCTAAGGAATCTCCATACTGCTTTGCAGATTGGTTGGACCAATTTGAAGTCCCACCAGCAATGTATGAGCGTGCCTTTTCCCCCACATCCTTGCCAACACTTATTGTTTGTATTCTTGACAATTGCCATTTTGACTGGCATGAGGTAAAATCTTAGAGTAGTTTTGATTTACATTTCTCTAATTGCTAGAGATGTTGAACATTTTTTCATATGTCTGTGGATCAATTGTATATCTTCTTCTGAGAAGTGTCTATTCAACTCCTTAGCCTATTTATTGATTAGGTTTTTTTGTTTTTTGGTGTTAAGTTTTTTGAGTTTTTGTATATTCTGGAGATTAATGCTCTATCAGATGTGAGTGTGGCAAAAATTTGTTCCCAGAACGTAGGTTCCCTGTGTACTTCATTGACTGTTTCTTTTGCTGAGAAGAAGCTTTTTAGTTTGAATCCATCCCATTTATTGATTCTTGATTTTACTTCTTGCACTATAGGAGTCTTGTTAAGGAAGTAAGGTCCTAATCCAACATGATGAAGATTTGGGCCTACTTTTTCTTCTATTAGGCGTAGGGTCTCTGGTCTGATTCCCAGGTCCTTGATCCACTTTGAGTTGAATTTTGTGCATGGTGAGAGATAGGGGTTTAGTTTCATTTTGCTGCATATGGATTTCCAGTTTTCCCAGCACCATTTGTTGAAGAGTCTACCTTTTCTCTTCTACATGTTACTTGTGGCCATCACGGTCACCAGGACTGTGCTGCCTCAGGAAAGCCATGTATGTCCTCAGTCTGGCTAAACAAGAAACATTTGGCACGTGGAAAAAGAAGGTAACCATGAAAACATGAGAGCAGAACCAGCACAAAATTTTACATGTAATAAAGGGCCATAGATATCTAAAGAATATGCTACTTAGAGGAGAAGAAAAGTAAACCAGATCATAGATTTGGGAAAGAGCAAGGAAGAAAAATGGTTAAAGGAACTGAGATTGGCCCCCCAGGGTTGTTGAGTAATGTATGGAGTGTTATTAGATCAAAGTTCTCTATCTCCAAGGAGAAAACAACCAAAAATTGGCTTTAAGTCAGTCCAGAAAGATGTCAGCTTAGCTTTTAGGATGAATTCTTGATGTATAAGTTGATATGTATCATATTAGTTTACAAAGAGAAGTCTGGTGATCTCCCTTCCCAGGAGATGCATGAGACAGGAAAAGTCCAACAACGCGCATGACCATTTTAAGTGCCTGATTCACCCAAAGCCAGGGGAACATGCTAGAAGACTTCCTACAGTCATCAGATACTCAAATTTTTCTGAAAAGTCAACAAACACAAAAGTGTAGAAATGGCTGCTCTGCCCCACATCCACCAATTTTGGCAAATTCCAAATTCTTTTCCTTCCTACAAATGAGGTTAACAGCAAGAACAAATTTTACAAGGACATTTTACAACCAATCAGCACCTTGTGGAATGAGACAAATACCTGCTTTTTCCTTAATATGGTAAGTGGCTGGACAGAGTTTAAAATAGAGCCAGAGTCTGTTGTAATTAAAAGAATCAGTAGGGTGGGGGGAGCCACATGCAGAGAAATTAAGTAAATAGTGAATAGTAAATAGTTCACTTTCAAGAAGAAAGTGAACCTAGCTTTCACACAGGGCAGATTCCCTGGGTTCTTTAACCAAAGTCAATCTGCTTCATTGAGGAAATACAGGGTCAGGCTTGATGCTTTTAGTCCCAAGGGAAAGTTGTCTAGTTGCCAGAACATGAAGAAGAAGAAGAAAAAAAAAGAGAAAAGAAAAATTAGCTTACTTTCTGTTCCCACTGTGAAGGGTGGCCTGAGAAGAAATGGAAAAATGGATCCTATGTGTAAGCCTGCAGAAGAACAGCTCCTGTTCACTTCTCTCTTTCTCAGGTAGGCTCACTCCTGCACGCACAAGGCATAGGCAGAACCACAGAATTAGAAGCAAAAGAAATTGTGCCTCAATTATGCCTTGAAAATCCTGTACCCACATCTACACATTTTGTGTTGTAGCCATGGAATTTTTTAAGATGATTTAATCAGAAATCTTCAGCCCATATCACCCTATCTTATGTCATATACGTTGAAATTAAACTCCTTGCTACAAAGCCTGGAGCTGTGGCCTAGGTATGTCACAAATCTAGTCTCTTCTTGGTTAAACACACACACACACACACACATACACACACAATCCTTTCCTTCTGTTTTTGTTTGTTTGTTTTCACTTCTTTCCTAGGTTCTAAGGGACACAAAGAAGTCCATAATCCCCAACTTGTATAGCACCCTATATCATGTAAAATAACAATGCTATCCATTGGCATAAAAATGGAAATTTTCTTAACTGTTACTAAGAAAACAAAGCGAAGGTGTCCCCTTTCAGAGTTGATAAGAGATGAGGCTGAAATTCTACATACCACTTGGAAAACTAGAAATCTTAGTCTTAGGTCCTCATTCTTGTTATAAAGCCAATAACTTTGAAAACTTGCTGGATCCCAAACTGGCTCCATCTTATATTATGTTTTCGATCAATGACACTCTGAAACAATTACTGTTGTAATCAAATACACTTTGGTTATGTATAGCTGTTTATTCCATTTATACTTATGGAAAAATAATTCTGAAAATTATATAAATATTAGAACAAAACCAAGTGATCTTGGACATGAACCAATGCTGCATAAAAGTCATGGTTTAAAAAGAAACAACAAATAAAAAGACAGACCAAGTATTTTTGAAATCTCACAAAATTGGAAACAAGGAAAGTCAATAAAATTTCTTCCAAACCACCTTTCCCTACCCCTGGAAAGCATTTTATGAGATAATGAAAACCTCTAGCATGGAGTGATGTGATTAAGTAATAAAGGCCTGAATTTTCCTTCCTATGTAGCTCCACAGGGTACTTCCAAGAGGGTTTCAAAGGTCTGTATAAACAGCTAACTATGTTTTGGTATACCACCAGATTACAGGTGTTTGTTAAAGGAGATCCCACTGAGACTTTTCTCTACACTGGCTAAACAACAGCTTCATTCTCTCTCAATCTAATGGGCTGGTCAGCGAGCCCTACTCTTCCTAGGGAGCTCAGTGTGTAGCCGTTACAGATGCATTGCCTCAGCCTCCAGTCTGCAGGTAGAGCAAGCTTGCCCTCTTGAAATCTCAATTCACCCATCAATACTATCTGGTTGGGAGAGATTGCATGAAGAACCAACTTTGTCTGCACATGCTTATAGGAAACAGCAGAGCTCAGTCACAGCAGATATTTCAGTCTACAAAAAGAAGATGTATAGACAACTGTCAACTCTGGGAACGCAACACATGAAAGATGGTGAATGTGCTCCTTCCCAGGCTTAATCTCATCACTGCTTCCCTCTGGAATGATGGCTCAGGGCACACAGGTTTGACTCAGACTGCTGCTCTGTAGGTTCCCAGTAACACACAGGTTAAGCCAGCCAATAAATCAACCATCTAACCAGGGCTTCATCACCTTACACCCTGGGCTCTCAGAGCTTTTCAGTCATCTGATATATCTTTAATGGGATTACTCTGATGGACACAGAATTTCTGGAGTCTGTCATTATAAAAAGGACTATTTCCAACAGTATTTATGAGATCACGTTTTTGTGGCAATTCTTCATATTTCCTCCCAATATTCAAATTTTTGCATCCTGAATTCTCCCCTCATAAAACCTTTCCATTAATAAGTACATGTATATGTGAGAGGGAGGGGTGTCAGCTTTATTTTTCAAAATTTTTATTTTGAAGTTATTTCATATCTACAGAAAATTCACAGGAATACAAAGAAATCCCAAATATTGAAGTATTGAAATGATTCACTACTTATTTTTTTCAGTGCTGAGGATAGAACCTAGGGCCATACATATGCTAGGCAAGTGCTTGACCCCTGAGCTATACCACTAGTCCCTAGATTCACCAATTTTTCAATATGCTGCCACATTTTCTTTAATAACACCATTTCTATACTTATATGTATAACCACACATGCACTCACTAATAAGTATTTCTGAACTATGTGACTATATGCTGTGCGTATCATGTACTTACTCTGTAATACCTCAATGTATAGTTCCTAAAAATGAGATAGTCTCTTCTGTAATCACAGTAGTTATCAAATTTATGAAATTTAACATTGATGTAATACTTTAATCTTCAGACCATACAAAATTTCATCATGCATCCCCAAAAATGACCTTTATAACAATTATTTCTCCAGTAAAGGATTTGGTTAGGGATTATATGTTCTATTCAATTGTCATCTCCCTGTAGTCTCCTTTAACTTAGAGAAATCCCTCAGCCTCTCAGTTGTTTTGTAGGATGTCCCTCCATTTGGGTTTCTCTGATATTTCCTTAAGTTCTTGTGTCCCATTTAGGGATGGAACACTATATAATGACCTGTTCTTCCCAGAGAATCCTACCTCGGAACCCATGACATGTTTTGTCTCTTCTTGGTGATGTTAATTTCTATGACCTAAGATCTCCTCCCATTTCTCAACTGCATAATGAACTTTTTCCTTCTTTGTTTCGGGATAACTTAAGATGATATACATCTTCTGTTTCTAATTGAATCCACACCTCTAATTTAGTATCAATTGGGGAGTCTTAACTGAATCGGTTTTTGCTCTGATGGTCCTATGCTTGCTTTTTAAAGTTGCACTGCCAAAATTTAGCTCCCTGACAACCACTACAGGGCAGAAAAAAACTTTAGATTGCCTCACCAATTAACAGGCCCCTTCATTCATAGGGTGAGCATAACATAAAAAGGGGGGGGAAATGAAAATACATATACTACAATTGGGCCCCCTTTGGCACAACATGCTTCTCTTTGATCCTCATTTCTCTAAAAGAGTCCTGACCTCAGAGGTGAGAGTCGAAATCTGAAATCACGACACCATCTTCCACTTCTTTGATTCAATATCAAGCATTTTTCATTATGATTACATGCAGCCTCTAGTCCAGGGTATTTCCCCCCTTTTGTTTAAATTGCTTCTAGAATAAACATCTCAAAATTTAGGATGGCAGCCAACAGAAGATAATCTCCCAGGGGGAAACATTGGAATCTTTACAATTTCCATCAGCAAGAAACAGAGGAAAATAAGAAACTGCCATTCATATCACAAGAAATTATGCTCTATGGTAAAGTTTCCCACCTTTCATTCCATGAATTGAAAGTATGTTTTTCAAAAATGTGAAGTTTTATATATGGCAAAGAAACCACACTGCAACATTTCCCATGGAAACAGAAACACATATGCATATATTATATCAGTCTGTACACACTTGAACTTTTCCTGGTTACAGGAACTACAAGGATCTCAGAAACCTGATCTGCTAATCATCAAGAGAATACTGTATACTCATGGCACATGAAATCAAAGAAAGTTGAACCTACTGGCCAGGGGAATCTATCATTTATCTCCTCTGGGGTTTATCATGTTTGCTAAAAATAAACATTTCCTTCAGGAAAGATGGGAAATGTGAGGTGACAATTCATTCTCCATGAAAAAAAGTTACTTCCCAAAAGACAAATTACTGCTTCAGGGTGCGGAATACCTATGTGCATAAACAACTCTCTGATCTGTAAGTAAGAATGTCTGCTGAAGCGAGGATTGTGTTAATAAAAGCAGAGTTTGATTAAAAGTAAAAATGATGAAAACAATATGATGAGGTCCAGTGTATAGATGTTGATACAGCCAGTTCTGCTTCCCTTATTGCTGATCAGAAGTCTGGAAACATGAGTTCGATTTTGTCATCTAAGGAAGAGTTGTGCTTATCTTGCTCCCGTGGCAGGTATTATGTAAAGATACAGTATTAAATCCCAGAAGTACCCAGAAGTGAAAAAGACTACACATCTATACTCAGAGTGAAAGAATGTCACACGTCAAGTTGTACAGTATCCTGTCACAATGGGTCTTCTTGTATTTTAGAAGGGAAGTAACTAAGATATCACTTTTCAACAACCTTTATTTTATAGGTAATACAACAAAGACACAGTTATAATACACATTCATTCAACAACAACAAAAACTGTTTAAAGAATATTTACCAAGCCCTGCTTTGTGCCAGGCATTGGGCTAAGTCAAAGATATACAATAAAGAATAAAGTACAATCAGCTCTTTAAATATCCATAGGAGATGCATCTGTGGATTCAACTAATCGCAGGTCCAAAATATTTTGTTTCAATTGCACCTGTACTGAATACGAACAGACTTTTTTTCTTGTCATTATTCCCAAAGCAACCATTTACGTAGTGTTTTTTCTGCTGTGACCAAAAGACCTGACAAGAACAATTTCAGAGGAGGAAAAGGTTATTTGGTGCTCACAGTTTCAGAGGTCTCATACACAGCCAACTCCATTCCTCAGGGCCCAAGGTGAGGCAGAATATCATGGTGAGAGAGTGTGGTAGAAGAAGGCAGCTCAGGATTTGGCAATTAGGAAGCACAGCCAGAGATAGTTCTGCTCACCAGGGACAAAGTATATACCCCAAGGGCATACTCCCAGTGACCTATCTCCTCTAGCCACACCCTACCTGCTTAAAGATACTGCCCAGTTCATCCCTCTCAGTGAATTAATACACTGATTAGGTTTAGGCTCTCATAACCCAATTATTTCACCTCTGAATTTTCTTGCATCTGAGCTTCTGGAGGACACCTTATCTCTAAACTATAAACACATAGCATTTGCATTGTATTAGGTATTATAAGTAATCTAGAGATGATTTAAAGTATATAGGAGAATGTGCACAGTTGTATGCAACTATTATGCTCTTTTATATAAGGGATTTAGCATCCTTATATTTTGGTATCCATGGTAGGGAGTCCTAGAACCAATCAACAACAGATACTGAGGGATGGCTGTGGATAAAATACCTCCCCTTCCAAATATTGTAACATACTCATAGAATTAGTTATTCGTAACATCATGGTTTATAAAAGATTTCATATAGATCAGTAGTGTCCAAAAGAAATATGAATCACCCATGCAATTTAACATATAAGTAGACACATTGCTTAAAAATGTAGAGAGAAACAGGTGAAATTAATTTAATAATATACTTAATTTAATCCCCATATGTCCAAAATAGTCAACATGAAAAATAATTACATAGTCAACACAAAAATTCATTGGTATGTTTTACATTCTTTGTTCATACTAAATCTTCAAAATCCAGTATATAGTTTATATTTACAGATATCTAAATTCAGAAGGTAAATTCTCATCAGAAATATTTGATCTGCATTTCAATTTCATAAAAGTTGTGGTTTAACAAGTTTGGCAAAGTATCAGGTTACAAAATCAACATACAAAAAAATCAATACCTTTCCTATATACCAACAATGAATTAGTAGAGAAAGAAATCAAGAAAACAAGTCCACTCACTAGCCTCAAAAAATAAATAAATAAAATGCCTGGGAATAAACCTAACCAAGAAAGTAAAAGAGTTCTACAATGAAAACTATAGAACATTGAAGAAAAAATTGAAAAAGACCTTCCATGTTCACTGACAGAATTGATTCTGTTAAAATGGCCATACTACCAAAAGCAATGTAGAGATTCAATGTAATCCCCATTGAAATACCAATGGCATTCTTCACAGAACTAGAAAAAACAATTCTAAAATTCATTTGGAAGAATAAAATACCCAGAATAGCCAAAGAAATCTGTTTTAGTCAGCTTTTTTGCTGCTGTGACTAAAAGACCTGACAAGAACAATTTTAGAGGAGGGAAAGTTTATTTGGATGCTCACAGTTCCAGAGGTTTCAGTCCATTGAACAGCAGGCTCCAGTCCTCGGGGCTTCAGGGAAGGCAGAACATCATTGCCCAAGAGTGTGGCAGAGTGAAACAGCTCACGTAATGATCAGAAAGCAAAGAGCCACTCCACTCACCAGTTATAAAACATGTACCCCAAAGGCATGCCCCCAAGACCCACCTCCTCCAGCCACATCCTACCTGCCTTCAGTTACCACTCAGTTAATCCCCATCAGAAGATTAAAACTGATTGGGTTAAGGGTCTCATAACCCAGTCATTTCACCTCTGAATGTTCTTCTATTGTCTCACACATGAGCTTCTGGGGGACATCTAACATCTAAATCATAATACCATCCTAAACCAAAAAAGCAATGCTGGAGGCATTACCATACCTGATGTCAAATTATACCATAGAGCTATAATAACAAAAATTGCATGGTACTAGCATAAAAACAGACACATAGACCAATGGTACAGAATAGAAGGTCCAAAGACAAATCCACACATCTACGGATATCCAATCCTTGACAAAAGTGCCAAAAATATATATTGGAGAAAAGACAGCCTTTTTAGCAAATGTTGCTGGGAAAACCAGTTATCCATATGTAGAAGAATGAAAGTAGACTCTTATCTCTCACCCGGAACAAAAGTCTACTCAAAATGGATCTACTCAGAATTAGACCAGAAACATGCAAACTCCTAGAAGAAAATGTAGGGTCAATATTCTAGCTTTTAGGCACAAGTGATGACTTTCTCAACAGGAACCCTAGAGCTCAGGAAATAATACCAAATGTTAATAAATGGGATGACATCAATTAAAAAGCATCTGCACAGCAAAGAAAATGATTAGAATGTGAAGAAAACCTACAGAATGAGAGAAAATCTTTGCTATCTACTCTTCTGACAGAGGATTAACATCTACAACATATAAAGAACTTAAACTTTATACCAAAAAGATCAAATAACCCAATTAATAAATGAGTTAAACAGATACTTGAATTAAACAGACAATGAATTAAACAGACACTTGTCAAAAGAAGAAATAGAAATGGTCTACAAATATATGAAAAGTTTAACATCATTAGCAATTAGGGAAATGCAAATCAAGCCTACACTGAGATTTCCTCTCACACCAGTCAGAATGGAAGTCATCCAGAATACAAATAATAACAAATGCTTGGAAGGACGTGGAGAAAAAGCAACACTTTTACACTGTTGATGGGATTATAGATTGGTACAATCACTATGGAAATCAGTATAGAGGTTCCTCAAGAGACTAGGCATGGAACTACCATATGATCCAGCCATATCATTCCTAGGAATTTATCCTAAAGAATTAAAGTCATCATATTATAGTGATACATACATACTCATGTTTATAGGACCACAACTCACAATAGTCAAACCATGAAACCAGCCTAGGTGTCCATCAATGGATGAATAGATAAAGAAAATGTGGTATATACAATGGAGTTTTATTCATCCATAAAGAAAAACAAAATATGTCATTTGCAGGAAAATGATGAAACATTATGTTAGGCAAAGGAATAAGCAAATTAAGCCAAACTCTGGAGGTCAAAGTTCACATTTTCTCTCATATGTGGAAGCTAGAGAGGAAAAAAGAAATGAAAGGTATGGGGGGAGGGGAATCTCATGTAAATCAAAGGGATATCAGTAGAAGAAAGGGAGCAGGGGGTGAAAGGTGTGGAGGGAGGAAGAAGTGCTGGGGACTGATACAGATCAAATTATATTGTTATAGTGTGTGCATGTGCAAATATGTAACAACAAATTCTATTATTATGTATAACTATAATGCACCAATAAAAAAGTGTGTAAAAAGAAAAAAAAAACCTTGTTTAAAAAGATTGACAAATTCAATTGTGCCAAAACATTCTTAAGATTTTAAAGAGGGGCTAGGGATGTGCCTCAGTGGTAAGGCACTTACCTAGCATGTTTGAGGCACTGGGTTCAATTCTCAGCACAACATAAAAATAAATAAATAAAATAAAGGTATTGTACCCATCTACAACTAAAATTCTTTTATTTAAAAAAAGATTTCAGGGCTGGGGCTATAGCTCAGTGGCAGAGTGCTTGCTTAGCATGTGTGAGGCACTGGGTTCAATCCTTAGCACCACATAAAAAAATAAACAAAATAAAGTCATTATGTCCATCTACAACTACAAACTTAAAAAAAAAAAAAGATTTCAAAGAACTGAATTAAGCAGGGTTTAATTAACATTAAAAACAATTAAACAATATAATTCCTAAGTAACTCTCACTCCATAGGGTCAGTGGCTGCTGTATTGGGGTACAGTTCTCAAGGACATTTTTATTTTCCTAAGAAATAAAAAAACTAAGCAGGGCAGGACTCACTACCTACATTGTACATATGAAAAACAAATACAAGCTTAGAAATGATAAAATGATTCATCTGAGCTATAATTCTATGACAGTAAGTGTTAAACTCAGAATTCAGTCCCAACACTTTGGAAGCCTAATGATCTTTCCCCCTTAACTGGTTGCATTAAAAATGAATGTGAGGATCCTATTCAATTCACAGCACTGTATTAGGTCATAGAGAATCTTAAATGCCTGTATAATAGGTTTGGACAAGAGTCAGCCTAGAGGGCCACAGGTAGCCAAAGAGCAGAATCTAGCCACAAATGGGTTCTGTTGGCTAGGCACAATTTTTCTTTTAAAAATATGAATTCAAGTGCTTCTCAATAAGACATGCATTTTTCAGTTTACCACAGTCTCCATCACTCCCTATTACTGTGCTTTTCCTAGCCCCTGATATACTTGAAATTTGCAAATCCATTGAGGCAATTGGCACCATTAAGGGTTTTCAAGCAAGAGAGGAATGAACCGACAATACTTTCAAAAGAAAATCTGGTCCTCTATGTAGGCTCTGTTGGTAGCAATAAAAACTGGCACCAAAGAGACTCACTTACTTGAGTGCTAGACTTTAAAATTGGTTTTGCTTCTAGTTCTCATTGAGATATTTTGCTTCCAAAAGAATCTTCTGGAGTGTTTAAAGCTTTTAGCCAATGGCTCAAAAGAATCATCTAGTGAAATAGAACCTCTCTTCCTCTCTCACATTCTTTCTCTCCAGCACTCATTCTTGCTCACTTTCTCTCTCTCTCTTCCTCTCTCTCTCTCTCTCTCTCTCACACACACACACACACACACACACAAACTGTCTCTACTTGTACTACCTGTGAAGCAACTGGATGAGCCCCACTTTAGGATTTTGAGCTGATGATTAAGGTAAAGATTTTAAAACTGTAAAGACATTCTTTTTACTACCATACTTGCCTGCTAAGAAACACTGGAAAAAACCTATAACTTTCATATATCTGTGTTCTTTTCTTGTTAAGTGTAAAAATTATTAATTTCTCACCTTTGCTACACGGAATTCTGAAGATTATGATACAGTGGTAGTTTTCACATGCCATCAAAAAAAACTATAGGAATGTTGACTTCCACATTCTTATTGTTGAGGAAGAGGATGTGACTTAACTTTGAAAGGCATCAGTTTTTAGTGGCCCCTTATAGATACAAAGTCAAAAGGGCAAAGGAAATCAACCAAGCTAATTCTACCAAGTTAAGTTGATTGTTAAACTGTTGTAGCTCTGAGATATTATATTTATTATAACTCAGGAGAAGGTGAAAAATTGTTTAAGACAATTCCCTAGAATAGCCCACCTGTATTTCTATAATTAATTTCAATTGTCTATATATGAAAAAATACTTTCTTAACTGAACCTACATGTTGTAATGACTGTATTGAGCAGGAAAATCTATGCAGAGATTGTCAAACCTGAATATTAAGAGTTAGGGTGTGGGCTGAGGTTGTGGCTCAGTGGCAAAGCAGTTGTCTCACACATACGAGGCACTAGGTTCGATCCTCAGCACCACATAAAAATAAATAAACAAAACAAAGACACTGTGTCCATGTATAACTAAAAAATATTTAGAAAAAAAAGAGGGTGTGAGGTAAGGAAAGTATTTAACATTCATTTCTGAGATCCAGACCCAGAAATTCTAATTTAGTATATCTGGAACACTTCAAGTCCTACAGGTGAATCTGAGGCAGGAGTTACCTGTAGATCACATGTTGAGAAATATGGCTTCAGCAATTGGACCTGAGGCAGAAATCCCTAGCCTTATTGACCATTATTTCTCAATTAAGATAGAATAGATCATTTGCATTGATGATACCAAGTAATTTTCCTCTGTGTGTCCAT
The DNA here is from genome assembly GCA_004024805.1 of Geosciurus inauris. Classification (NCBI taxonomy): domain Eukaryota; kingdom Metazoa; phylum Chordata; class Mammalia; order Rodentia; family Sciuridae; genus Geosciurus; species Geosciurus inauris. Next base: position 36,251 of record PVHX01015693.1, read on the forward strand.
ATTCTCCAGGGTGATTCTGTAGTCCTGCCATCAAGAGAAAGAGTCTATTTTCATCCCTTTTGAGTCCAGGTTGGTCTTGTGACTTGCTTAAAACTTTGCAGTGTCATTATCAGTGTGTCAGTTCCAAGTGTGGGCCTCAAGGAGTTTTGTATGCTTCTCTCACCCAGATCTTTATCACCACCTTCTGAAAAAGCCCAGAGTAACCTGCTGGAGGATGGGAAACTGGAAGAGATTCCAGCTGTCCCATTCAAGATGACTGTGGATGACAGTCAGCCAACCATCAAGTATATGAAAGAACCCAGCCTAGATAAGCAGAGTTCCCTGTTGGGCCCACAGCTACCCAGAGATGCATCATGAGCCTGGCCAAGATCAGAAGAGCTGTCTATCTGAACCAGGGGCAATAAATCTTACTGTTTTGGGCCACAAGATTTAGGGTAGCTTGCTATTTCATGGTGCTGACACATAAAGCAAAGTCCTTGCTATTTGTCCTCTGTTCGAGAGAGTTTGAATAGATGATTCTTACACAGGAGGAAACTCCATGTTATTTTGGCAGATAAACCCATGACCAAGTAGATAAACAGCTTTTGGTTTCCCTGGTTTTTATCCTGGCCCCATAGTTCTCCCAACACTGATGGACCAAAGTGATAGCCAGGGAGATAGTATAAAATGAGAAGTAAAACCAAGACCTGAACAATGTAATAGTAGATAAAAATACAAAGTGGCATTATTTAAGTGCATCGCAAAATTAAAGACCCAAGTCCAAACTGAATAAAAGATTTTTTCCCCACGGTTCCTTCAGGGTTTTTGTTCATTCATCATAAAAGAACACAAAAGACAGAGAATGTCTGCTTTTGAATGAGAAAGTAAATCCATGTAATCTGGTATTTATCATATTTCCTATAAAATCTATCTGGTCTATGTGAATTCCTCAAAAGCACTCAAAATCAGGTCTTTTAAAGATCCCCAAATGCAAAGCCAAAATTAAGACTTTCCTAATAATTAAAATGCAGCTTTGCTAAACTTTACCACTGCTAAATCTTCACAAGATGTTTTGTGTATGTAGAATCAGATTGTTAGAGAGACCGGGTCTCATACGGGAAACACATTTCTGGGTTCCTAGAATATTCATAGCTTTGGCACCAGTTGTATCACTGTCTGCTTGTAAAGCAATGCCTGTGGTGTAGGAAACTCTCAGAGCACTGGGCTGCAGACGAGCACACCATATGTTCAACAGGGCACAGCACAATGCTTGAAAGTCAAGGGTGACGCTCTAAGAATCTCTTTACAAACTTGGCCTTACATGAATGTAATGGGCACATTATATTCAAAGGCCAAAAGAGTTCCTCCTTTTGTGTGACAGATAATTATTTCACCCATACAGAAGAAAGAACAAAGCCTGGCAAGAATCATAGCGAATCCCCATGGCTGCCCATCTACAAGCACGCAAAAATGGAGATGAGTCAAAAAAAAAAAGTCTATTTGTTTGCCCATTTAGAGCAAATACTGGCCCCATAAGGTTTCCATAACTTCCTTAGAAATTGATTCCTCATCATAAAACAACCAAAATTGCCATCCAAAAAGCCATAAGTTATGATACTACGTTATGCAGTATTTCATATAATTGCATACACCAGAAGTGAAAACAGGAAAAGAAATCCATAACACAGATCCAAAAATGATTTCCCATACCTTTCAACAAATTTCCTACCAGGTATAGGTCTCCAAGTTTTACAATAACTCTAACAAGAAAAGTCCTATGGTATCACAAACCTCATACATGGAAACGCAAGTCTACATATCAAAATATCCCTATATATCTATTTGTAAAAGGCTTCCCACTCACTTTAGGTTAAACCTACAGTGCATCAGCATTTCTAATTGTATAAATCCTGATACTTGGCTATTTTAATAAAAGATTAGTGGCTTCCAGTTCAAGTCTGCCAACACTCTAAGAGTGCCCTCTTAGTGTGAGCAGTCAGAGATGATTAACTGAAAAATATTTCCAAGTTAAACATTGATTTGCCTCTGCCTCCATTTATTCCTATCTTGCATGACCTTTCCAACTCTTTTTTTTTTAACAAAAGAAAGCAGGCACCAGTGGCTTTGCATTTCTCAGTAAAAACCAGAATTCTGCATTTGTTAGTTCTTGTGGTTTTATCTTATAAAGAAATGAGCACAATACTAGAACAGTCCAAGGGAGACTTTTGTTTCCATTTTCTGTATCTGCATTCAAGATACATACATTCACACACATATACCCACAGATACGCACAAATAAACATACATAAGCAGAGACAAATAGGCAAACACAGATACACACACACCTACTCTTACAAATAAACAGATGCACACATAATGCAACACAAACACACAAACACATACATGTATACACAACACACACACAACTGTACCCATGACTTCAATGAGGTCTTCTTTGTTTCATTTCAGTTATGATTTTACTTGGGTATTTATTCCACACAGATGCAGAAGGTATAATACTAGTTTAACTTATGGGATGGCTTGAACCTTCTCCTTGTTTTTATCCTACCTTTTAGGAAATGGGCAGCACATATTTTTTAATTGGTGCATTATAATTATACATAAAAGTGGAATTCAATATTGGTACTGGGGACTGAATTCAGGGGCACTTCTCCACTGAGATATATTCCCAGTTCTTTTTCATATTTTTTATTTTGAGACAGGGCCTTCCTAAGTTGCTAAGGCTAGCCTCAAACTTGCCATCCTGCCTCAGCCTCCCAAATAACTGAGATTACACAAATGTGCCACCATAATCAGCCCCTTCTCTTATTATTATTTTAATTAGTGCATTGTAATCATATATAGAAGTGAGATTCATTTATGTCCATACACGAACATAGCATAATTTGGTAGATTTTGTTCCCCAGTACCTCCCCATGCCTTCCCCTCCTTTCTCTCAATCCCCTTCCACTATTTCATTGGTCTCCTATCTATTTTTGTGGGTTCCCTTTTTTATTTCCTTTTCTTCTCTCTAGCTTCCACATGAAAAAGCCTGTTACCCTTGTCTGCACATATTGAAGGCATCCATCCTTTATCTCTCAAGCCATTATTTTAATCCATTACCAAATCCTGCTGAATTTCAATCTTAGACTAATTCCAAAGTCAATGGAATTTAATTTTTTTTAGATCGGTCATTATATTGACAAAGAGTGAAAATCAAGGATGAGGAGAAAGAACAAAATGCTGAAGTCAAAGGGATTGAGTTCAAGAACCAGTAATGTTTGTTTCTTTATCACCAGTGTATCCAGCTATCTTACAGATGCTAACACAAAAACCAAAGCATCTATACCCATGAAAGGGCTTTATAACTAAAGATTAATTTTTAAAATATTTTCCATTTAAATGTAATATATCCTTATTCTAACTTTCACTATGCTTAGAGAATCCAAAATAAATCTATATAGCAGGAGGTGAGCAAAAACTTCTTGGCAGCAGGGCATTTATATTGTAAAATTGTCTAAAATATTCCATACCAAAAATGCATTAAAAATCATTCAAATATTTTTACAACTTTTGCTTATAAGAAACGTCACTAAATGAATATTGGTGGATGTTAAGGAATTTTTATTATAATTATATTAATATTCTTAAGGATGATAATGCTGTTGAGGTTTATGGTTTTCTAAAGAGTTTTCTTTTTTTTAGGGTATAATAGCAACAAATGAAATTGTATGAAGTCAGGGATTGGTCCAGGGAGGTTAGGGTTTTAGCTGCAAGTTTAACTATGATTAATGTATTGAATATGAGTGCAGGGCACTTTTGTGTCTATTACAAAGATTCTAAAATAAGTGGGTTTTTAAAAATTTTTTCTATTTACTTAAAATCTTCCAATTATGAGAAATTTGTTTCCTTTACAATAAATCTGTGCATCTGATATTTGGAAGCATTTCTAGAGCAATAGGCATGATATATGGAAGCTGGATATTGTTTCTTTGAACATTAAAACCAGTTAGCATCTTTTCTCAATAGTCATAGCAAGAGCATCCAGAGTGGTTTCTGACTTCCCTCCCACTTTCACGTTAACTTCAGTTTCAACTTCCACACATTAACCACCATAATCATACTCCACCCCTGCTATCTTTTCTCAGCAGTCCTGCATTCACCCTTGCCTGAGCCACTCTCTCACAATATGTTTTTCCGGGTAGCAGAATATGGAGCAAGGCTTATGTTGATTTTGTGCAGCCCACATTCCTGGAATGTTAGTACCAAGTACAGAATTTGACCTGTAGCACAGTGAAGAAAGAGTTCAAATGCAAACTCCAAAGATATCCATCCCACAGAATAAATGCCAATAAGCAATTTCCTTTTCCCAGCCTACCAGAGATTTTCATCAGATAGCCCATAACAGACAGAACCCATGCCAATATTTTATAACCCATAAAATTTCTTCAAGCAATTGTACAGATTTCCAGTCACCCTTTGATCAGTCTTTGTAACAGCGACTCTGGGCCCTCGCCTAAAAATGATTCCTAGATCTCGATATATATACAATGGAAAAGACCTGGCCTTCAGAAAGCCTCTCATTAAAGCACTAATCTGTTCCACCACATTCTTCCAAGACACAGCTATTGGCATTCTAGCTGCCCTGAATGGCCAGTCCTAATAAGACTGATAGAAACAGCTTAAGTAATTGGATTGCTATATGGGATTGAATGTCTGACAACAAAAGATAGCCATCTCTATTCGACCACCAAATCTTTGTTCCAGCAATGAATTCATTTAGCAATGCACTTAGAGGCTCCTAAGAAATGACAGACTGGGGACACAAAAGCTGGGCCAGCTGATGAGCCCAAAGACAGAGGCTGCGCAATTCCAAAAAGTTAATTACAGTGAACAAAGGCAGCAGACGATGACTTGTTGAATCATTACCATAATCACATTACTGCACTCCTCTCCGGTTCCCAGCCAAGGGTGGCGATGGCTGCTTCTTATTCTGACCATGCACTTCATAATCACTTGCCACTTGCCACCTGCGATCTACTGTCTATGGCTTTTTGGCTGATATCTTTATATATATATACATATATATGTATATAAACTTATATATATGTATATATATAAATTGTTTGCATATCCTAGACATTTTAAAAATGTTTACTGTTTTGGACGAAGACACGAATGGTGTGACTCAACCTTGTATACACCCAGAGAAATGAAAAATTGTGCTCCATACATATGCTGTGAATTGAAATGCATTCTGCTGTTTTTAAAAATATATTAAAAAATTAAAAAAGTTTGTCTATCAAGAGAACCTGAGAGCAGAGAAGTGTTAAAATAGTGTCAGATGTTTGAGATAATGGGTATGCTAATTATCCTGACTGATCATTATGCAGCAAACACTTGTATTGAAATATCCTGTACCCTATGGATGTGTACAACTACAATTTGTCAATTAAAATGTTTTCTTAAAAAGTAGTCGGTATACAAGACATTGGCGCTAAAATCATTTCATATTTGTCCAAAATCTGTGACAGGAAAGATCTTGAACACTTTAAAATATAATTGCAATATCAAAATCATATTTATTTATGTATATAGCTTCAGATGGGTCTACATGGGGTTAATATAATATGCAAAACAGATTTACAACTTCAGGTAAATCAAAAGAGGATTCAGATCAATTAGAATATTGATATATCAAGAGCCTATCCTAGGGTGCAAAGTGGCAAGAAGTGCCCATACTTGGTGAGTCTCAAAGTAACATTTTCAGTTCATAACTTGCCAGAAGCATTGACACAGTTATTTCTTGACCACTGGGTATTTAGTTTCCTTAGTAGTGTGACATAAATTATTTTCTTATTTAACTTCTCTGGAACAGTTTTGGTCTGTCTGGAAAGAATATCAATCAGCAAGAGAGAAGAGCCTCTCATTTTATAATAAACAAAGATGTTGGTACGATAATCATGGCCAAAGCTATATAATCATACAGCAGCAATAATAATAGAAGTAGCATTATTAAACAATAATTATTTTAGACATGCCAATGTGGAGAGGAGATTCTAAATATTTCTAAATTAAGTCTGATTTTGCCATACAACATTCTGTAAGAGGAGTCAGGGATCATTCATTCTACATTAAAATGGAAAGAAATAGCAAAGCCAGGATGCCTTTTGCTTTTTCAAACAGTGGCACCAAAGAAACCCAAATACAAATGTCCTGACGTCCAGTCCAACACTCCACATCTTTAAAAAGCATCTTTCAGCCAAGATTCCTTACCCAACTTGGCAAAGGGATCGAACCAGCCTCGTGGTCCAAATTGTGACTTTGGATCATAACTGAAAATACACAATCATATGTTGTCCAAAGTTGGCACGTATTTCCCTTCTCAAGTTATCCTAATGCCAAATGGAGAATGTAGTCTCAAGTGCTGGGAACTATAACCATGAAAAAGGTCAAAATACTTCTAATCATGGGTAAAAATCAAAGTTTTCATTTCTAACACAAATCATGAACAGAACCTTAGAAGATTTTTTTACCCAAATCTCCTGAGCATAGACTCCTGGGGGCTTTGCTGAATTCTTTGAGAAGAATTTCTCAGAGGAAGGAAATTTCTTGTAGACAACAATGGTTTCCTCATCATTACAGCCTCAAGACCACACCCTACCTGTGACCTTCACATCACATGAAAATGAAGCTACTCTGACAAAAGAGACCCCCAAAATTCAACAAAGCAACCCAAATACCTGCTTCAAATGCCTTTATTTTCCAAAAGAGAATTAAGTCACAATAATTTGTATGTCAGATGAATAAAAGTAATATTTGCTGTGTCCTTAAGTGTAATCACGAGGTAGGAGAGGAAGTGGGTCTAACCTACAGGAAGCCATTCCATCTAGGCAGGCCTACCAGGCATGCCCTTCTTTCTCCTCTCCAGGACTCAGGATCCTTCCATTCCCACCAACCTCTTCTCATTTATCATACCCTGCCTATATTGGACACAGCTTTGCTTTTTCTAGAACTGTGTATTTATTCTCTCCTTTCTCCAATTATAAAGTTCTCAAAGATGGGGCTGGTGTTGTCTCTAATCTATCCATTCCTCATGGTGCTAAGTACAGGCTAGGGCTGCATAAGCATGTCCCTGGCTGATCAGGATGGACATGAAAGCATAAGACAGACAAAAATTGTTGAACTTATAATGTTCACCAAATTCTAATGTCAAACATGCAATGTAAATATGCATCCATGCCTAGACTTCCAGGTGCTTGCCAATTTATCAAGAAAATAGCAGGCTTTCACTTCCAGTGTTTGCTGTCTTTCTAAATCACCTAAAGTGTGACTACAATAAATAACCTAACAGGCACTCACAGGGTTAAAGAAATGTATGTCCACACAGATACCTACTAGGCCTCTATCCTACAGCAGTAACTCCCCCTGGCACCTAAGACTGGCAGTGAAATCACTTCTTTGCTGAGGCTATGACTTGACCCCTTTCCTTGTGGCCCCTGGGAAGATATAGGCAGGAATACCTAGATATCCCCTACCTTACTCATTTTAATTTTTTTTCCTTTCTTACCCATTCTCCTTAGCCTTACCACCTGCCTCCACATGGCAATGGAAGGCCATTTCTTCTTTGAAAGGGTTCTGGCCATCTTAAAGCAAAAAGGCCTTTCCCCACCTCCTTGTGGTTCCTGCTGGGCTCTAGGATGACACCCTACAAAGAGGACAGGCTGTTGTCCACCCGTTACCCTGCTGCCTACAGCAGGCCTGGCTGTTATCTGCAGATGATGTAATTTTTTTCTAGGTCTTTCCCATTTAGGATGTGCATCTAACACAGAGACTGTAAACTGGCAGCCTGAAACACACAGGCCATATTTGGCCTGCAGATGAATTTTAATTATTCTTTATATTGTTTTTATTTTATAAATTCAACCACTGTTACAGTTTGGATATGAGATGTCCCCCAAAACCTCCTGGGTGAATGCAGGAATGTTTGTAGGTGAGATGATCGGATTATGAGAGCTGTGACCTCGCCATCCTAGTATAAATGCACTGTGTGCCAACTGTAGACAGGTGGTGGTGGAGTGTGGCTAGAAGAGGTGGGTCACTGGAGGCATACCCTGGAAGAGTTGCTCTGCCCTATGGCTCTTTCCCTTTCCCTCTCTGTTTCCTGGCTGCCATGAATGGAGCAGTGCTCCTCTGCCTTGCCTTTTTTTTGGTACTTGGGATTGAACTCAGGGGTACTTGACCACTGAGCCACATCCCCAGCCCTATTTTGTGTTTTATGTAGAGACAGGGTCTCACTGAGTTGCTTAGCACCTCGCCATTGCTGAGGCTGGCTTTGAACTCGCGATTCTCCTGTCTCAGCCTCCCTAAGTGCTGGGATTACAGGCTTGAGCCACTGTACTCAGCTCTGCCTTGCCCTTTTGCCAAGATGTTCTGCCTCACTTTGGGCCCACGTCAATGGACTTGGCTAACCATGGACTAAACCTCTGAAACAGTGAGCCAAAATAAGTTTTCCCTTCTCTAATTCATTCTTGTCAAGTATTTTGGTCACAGTGACAAAAAGTTGACTGACACAATCACCAGCATCTTTAAATCAAGAGATTTTATATATTAATTCAGATGATTACACTCTCATTAGAAATTGGAAGGTTTGGTTACCCCTGGTTGGCATTCCTATCTGGCACTGATCAGCTTAATCAGAGGAATAACTGCCCTGTTAGACACAGAAGTAATGTGCCACCTGTCCACTGCCCCAGTCAATTCCCGATTGTCATATACCTAGACTGATACCTGACCCCATATATGCACCTGCCATGGCAGAGACTGGAGAGCAGCTCACGAAAACATGATTCCTCTTCTTCCTGAACACACAATAAGACTAATCTTATCTGTACACTCATATTCTTGTATCATTATTCACAACAGTTAAAACATGGAAACAACAAAAGTATACATTGATGGATGCATGGATAAGCAAAACGTGGGATATACACAGTCAAATATTATTCAACCTTGAAAAGGCAGGAAACCCTGACACATTGAAGACAATATGCTAAGAGATATAAACCAGCCACCAAAAGACATTTGCATGACTCCATGTAAATGAAATTTTTAGAGTTGTCAAATCATTGACATAGAAAGTAGAATGGTAGTTCCAGGAATTTAGGGGACCAAGAAATAGGGAGTTATTATTCAATGAGTATAAAGCTTCAGTTTTACAAGATGAAAATTGTTATGAAGATGGATATTGGTGATGAGTGCACATCATGAATATATTCAATGCCATTGAACTAGACACTTATAAAATTTATCAATTTAATCATTTTATGTATGTTGCCATGATACAAAATTGGGACAAAAGAGACTCTATCTCCCATCTTCCCATGCAATTAGATGCAGTTGTATGATGGAGTTCTGGTCAGTAGACCGTACATGGAAGTGATAAGTGTCACTTTATGGTACATGCCATGAAATCTCTCACATGTGATCCTTTACGTTTTAT
>PVHX01015694.1:0-38268 GCA_004024805.1 Geosciurus inauris
GGGGGGCGGGGGAAGCGAGCGAGAGAAGAGAGCAGGAGGAGGAGGAGGAGGAGGAGGAGGAGGGAGAGACTGTAGCCCCCACCCCTACCCAGAGAGACCCAGAGAGCGAAAGAGAGTGAGAAAGACCCCTGTCGCAAACACCCCAGAGAGCAAACAGTCCTGAAGATGCAGACCCCAGACCCCGAGATGGACAGACCCCAGACTCAGAGAGATATACCTCATTCCCAGTACAGGCAGGTTAATTTGAGACACAGACCCCAAATCTAAAGAGAAAGAGATCTCTGATCTCAGATAAAGACCCCAGACCCCTCTGAGAGAGGAGTCAAAGATCAAAATCTTAAGGATTCACTCTCAAAAGGGTTCTCCATAACCACAGAAATCTTAGATTTTGGACCCTGTGATGGTCATTTTAGAGATGAAAACCTGAGACCTAGCTAGACTAAAGAAAAAGATGAAACCCAGAGTAGAAATACCCAGACCTAGAATTAGGTTTCAGAACTCAGACCCAGAGAGAGATGAGAGACCCCAGACTCAGATCTCAAGGGAAAACTCAAGAGACTGGTTAACGTTGAGAGAAATTCGTTTTAGGGGGAGACAGAGAAACAGACACCTAGCTAGCCTAGACATGGAATTCAGAAACTGGAAACTCATAAAATTTGAAAGACCTCAGAGACAGTGACCACTAGACCCTGAAACACAGAAACTCCCGAAACAACATAAAAGGAAACTCAGTTGTGAGAAAGATTCCAACACAAATATTGGAAGACCCCCTCAGAGATCCGAGACAAACCCCAAATCCAGACAGGTAAATATGAGAGAACTCAAACCCCGGCTTGGGAAACTCCTAGTCACGGTCACGCCCACCATACCAGGGACCCCAGATCTTGGAGGGAGGGGGAATACCGGGTAGCAGAGTTTTTTTGTCAGTTGTCTCCTCCCACTTCTCTAGCCTCTTATTGGCCCCTCTATTTTTGGGTCACTGAATGTGCTTGGGCCCCAGGGAGGTTATGTAGGGCAAGTCCTGGCTCCTTGGAGGATGGGTTAAGGAAAGGAGACCCAAGGCTAAGAGGTGGGCAGAGGAGAGGAGACAGAAGGACCATTACTACTCTCCCTAACCCGCAACTCTCTCCTCTGATTCACCAGTCTATCTCAAGATTTGGGTTTTCAGTTAAGCGTGCCCTCAAACCCTTCCCATCATCCTGTATCCCATGGACAGGGTCTCGCCCTGCTCTATTAAAATGCATCTATCTTCACCTAGCCATTGTCATGCCATGCCTGAGCCTGCCTAATCACTGCCCCCTACCCAGGGACAGCTGGCTTCTCAGATCACGGTATTTCATTCCTAAACCCAGGCACAGCTCAATCCTACTAGGGTAGGGGGCGCTGTCTTCACCCCTGAGGTTGTCTTTTCAGACCCTCCCACTCCCTAAGGCCTCTGAAACAGTGCAGGGACTGTTACTAGGCACATTCTGAGGTTTAAGGATGACTCCCCACTTCAGAGCCTGACGCATCGAGTCTGCGGGGTCTCCGACCCCCCTAATTCCAGCTTTCTCTTCACGTGGCCTGTGAGGCTGGTCGCGATTGGCCTCTCCGCCTCACTCCCCAAGGTAGAACTGCCCGAGCGGACCCGCCCCCTCACGTGACAGTGGAACGCCGCAGCGGATCTTTTCCGCCAGCCACTGGCGGGTTCAGATTTCACGGAAATGGGCGTGCCATTTAAGCGTACTTCTGCGGATCCAGCTGTCCATTGGCCAAATCCTCCTTCGCTCCGCCCTAATCAGGAGGCGGGGCAACCCGCGCCACGTGAGGGCCAGGATTGGTTGGATCTGGAGACTCTGGGCCTTCCAGCTTCTACTATCACGTGGCCACCACCCAGGTAAGAAGAGGTCCCTCTTCTTGGGTTTGAGGTCCTTTCTCCGTGTAACGTGTGGCCTTTGATATCAATCCTCCTTTACCAGCATAGGCTGCATGAGGGGCGGGCGAGTGCCCGCCGTTCTGCTCGGCGGAGGGGTGAGTGTCTGGCCCCGCCTTTCCCCTTCCGGTCCTCCAAGTTTTAGACCACTCCCCGCACCCAAAATCCCAGGGGTTGGCCTGCTGAGGTGTGCGTGAAAACTGACTTTTGGGCTGAATTTTCAGGGACATTTTCCTTCAGTGTGCAGACTTAGGGAAGGCAGAGTCTGAGGCTCTATCCCAGCCAAAGCATTGGCTGGGATAGAGCGCAATGGGGCGCAATTTCCGGGGGTATTTGTGGCGAAGAGACCGAATTCGCCCCCTGCTCTCAGGCCGCTCTGTTCCTGTCGATCCTTTGGATGCCTGCGTTGCTGCCGGTGTCCTCCCGCCTTCTATTGCTTCCCCGAGCACTGCTGTCCATGGCCTCTGGAAGTCCCCCGCCCCAGCCCAGTACGGCCTCAGGCTCTAGCTATGTTCCAGGATCGGTTTCTGCAGCCTTTGTCACTTGCCCCAACGAAAAGGTCGCCAAGGAGATTGCCAGGTGGGGACCTTGGTGTAGAGCTGGAAAGTATTGTCTTGAAGGGAGAATTGGGGGTGGAGGAAAGAGTGGTGTTTCCTGCTCTCCATCTTTGGAAGCCATCTCTGGACTGCCAGAACAAAAGTCCTTGTCCCGGGGCACTCTGAGTGGGGCTCTCTCTTCACCTTCAGAGCTGTGGTGGAGAAGCGCCTAGCAGCCTGCGTCAACCTCATCCCTCAGATTACATCCATGTGAGTCATAAGAATTGGAAGGTTAACCTAACTTCAGGGGCTGACAGGGAGCCTTTGCCTAGAGGAAAGTCTTTCATTCCCAAGACTTTCTCCCCCTCTCTTTCTCTGATTTCTTCAGCTATGAGTGGAAGGGAAAGATTGAAGAAGACAATGAGGTGCTGATGGTGAGAAACATCCCCCACCCAACATTTCTCCAATTCCCTTGACCTCATTGATTCCTATCCTTCACCTGAGATCACGCTGATGCTTTTTTTTTTTTTTTGGTACTGGGGATTGAACTCAGGGGTACTCGACTGCTGAGCCACATCCCAGCCCTATTTTGTGTTTTATGTGGAGACAGGGATTCTGATGTCTTGATTCAAGTGTTTATCTTTGCCCTTTAGATGATTAAAACCCAAAGTTCCTTGGTCCCAGCCTTGACAGATTTTGTTCGGTAAGAACTTTTGGATAGGGGCAAGAATGTGGTACTGTGGATTGGGAATTGCTGGGCAGTGTGCAGTTGTGTCTGAAGGGCGGGCTCCCTAGGGTAAATATTTGAGTAATCCTCCCCTCTCCCTATCATTTTTGCAGTTCTGTGCATCCTTATGAAGTGGCTGAGGTGATTGCCTTGCCTGTGGAGCAGGGGAACTCCCCCTACCTTCACTGGGTGCGCCAGGTCACAGAGTCAGTTTCTGACTCCAGCACAGTCCTACCATGAGGAGCCCTATTCCTGCCTTGATCCTTTCATTAAAACCAACAACAACAAAAAAAACCAACTTCTGACTTCCAGGTGATGACTAGGCCCCCAATAAATCCTATCTGATTCTCGTTGCCTTTTGCCTCATTTTCTTGTCAGATATGCCTGTTTGGTTGGGGAAGATTAGAAGTGTAGGTTTCTTTGTTCTGTCCATCTTCCAGAGTGACTCATGACTACTAGGTTTGTTTATTTTTCTTTATTTCAATCATACAGAGTTCGGAATCCCTTATTATCCCTCCCTCCTCAGTCTCTGCACCCAGGGGTTAAATAATTTTAAAAAATATTTAAAAAGCTGTAACAAAATAACATCAAAGGAAATGGGAAGAAGGATGAGGGGTCAGGAATCTTGAAGGGGGTAGAGAAGAGAGCGCCTCTTCCCCACCCATCTCCTAGATTCCAGCCTGGGCAATAGGGAGAACTATCCCCTATCTCTCCAGGTACATCCCAGCTGTAGGTGAGGTCAGAGGTCAGGGTACAAAAGTGCCAGTGTGTGTGAATGGGGAGGTGAACAGAGGCAGGCTGTTCAGAAGATGCCCCCTCCTCCCCACTCAACCAGGTACTGCACAGAGCCATCAGGCCGTACTCTCCGAGCAAGGACCCGGACAGGGTCCCCTCGAGACAGGTAGCCAACCCCACCTCGGACTCCTCCCCCAGTCCCAGGAGACAAACTACGGCATAGGGGAGAAGGGGGTGCTGAGCGTCTAGGAAGACCTGGGGAGGGGGCTGGGACTGAGGAAGATGAGGCAGTCATCGAATGGGGGGCACTTTTAGGGATGTCTGTGGGGAAGCCAATGTGAAGTTCCAGGGGCGACCTAGAGAGAGAATGCATTTCTAAGTTGAGACAGGTGTGGACAAGGACTGACCAGAAATGGGAGCCACATGTGGATCAGAGAAGCAAAGAAATGGTTTGAGACTAAAAGGCCTGTGACCACAGAGGGGAAAGGGTATCGCTGGTAATAAGGGATAGAATCTCACCTGTCTGGGGGTTCACTGTCCCCAGAGGTCCCTGCGGTGCTGGCAGAAGGGTGGAAGGAAGCGAACATCCGGATGGGGCTGCTGGGGTTAGGGAGGAAGAAAGTCAGGACCTGAAGCAAGGAAACAAGATCCTTCCCCTATGAAGGTAGATTTTAAACACTACTCCCAGAATACCCCCTCCCCATAATAATGATACCAGACAATGGTTCTAGACATCTTACTAGGTGGGTTACATCTTACTAGGTTACCACTACTTAGTGGGTAACCAAGGGAGAAGGGAAAGAATTCTAAGTGACAAAGTCTGGAGGACGTAAAGAACTGGAAGCACATCTGGTTGGGGGGCAGAGGAGCACCAACCTGGGCAGGCAGCGGGCATCGGTGGGCCGGAAGTTGTAGCCGCTGCTGCCCTGGTAACTCTGGTTAGGGCTGGGGGGTGATGGAGACACTGAGGCCTACAAAAAGAGGCAGAGGACTGAAAGAGAATCTTTGATTCCTTCCCACACCCATCTTTTGCCACATGGAATTCCCAGTGCCCCTGTACCTGCAGTGCCCTCTGCAGACGAGCCCGCTCCCTCTGTTCCTGGGACTCGGGCTGATTGCGCACTGCTGAGGGTGGCCCCAGCTCCTCCACTTTTCCCTTCTGCCTCCTCCTCAGGGGCTCTGGCTCCAGCCTCCGGCGCTTCCCCAGGGGACGTGAGACCCCTCCCCCAGGGCCCTGCCCTGAAGGGAAGCTGTAAGAGGCCTCCTTATCCCCCCAGCCCCCTCCCGGACACCCCAAAGACCTCCCCAACTCTATACATATACATACTCTATGCAACTCTATACCCCACTAGACTAATTCCTGAGAATTTCCCCCATCCTCCCTGGACCAGTGACCTGGTGGGGGCTCCATCTTCAGCAGGGGGCTCCACAGGAGGAGGGGTCCGAGCATGGAGACCAAACAAACATTTCCTCTTCTTAATCTCCCTTCCTGAAATGAAACTGGGGCAAGGAGAGAAATTGTACGAGGTTGTGCTGCAAGGTCCCCCATAGCATTCTTTTTTTTTTTTTTTTAATATTTTTTAGTTGTAGATGGACACAATGTCTTTATTTTATTGCTTTGTATGTGGTGCTGAGGATCGAACCCAGGGCCTCACGCATGCGAGGCAAGCGCTCTACCACTGAGCTACAATCCCAGCACCCCCCCATAGCATTCTTTAGTCCTTTTCAGAGATGGTCCCCAGGTGCTTGCAGCCTCTTCCCTCCCAGACTTCCAAATCTTCATTTCTCTGGGCCTCCTCTTCTTCCCTGTCCCTTCGAACTCACCGGTCCTTGTGGCTGTTAAGAGCAGAGAGAAGCTTGGAAGAACGTTCTCCTTTGGGGGTGTCTGAAAGCTGGGAGAAGAGAAGGTAAAGGGTTAGAAGAACAGTGATTCCCCCTTTCCCTTTACTCTGTGCCACTCCAATCCCCCAAATTCCACTATTTCCTACCTCCCCCAGGAGCAGACTGTCCCAGTTCTCAGAGGTGAAGGGTAGGATCTCGCGGTCAAAATCAAAGTATTTCTTCTTACAGCAAACACTGAGGTGATAGAGGACAAGATGGGCCACATCCACCCTAGAGAAACATCCAGTTGTTGAGGCCATGAAAGAATTACAAAAGTCAGGGGAGTTCTGACATGGGTGTTTGAGGGCATGTAGGGTGAAAAACTGGGGGTGTTGAGGAAGGAGTTATGAGGACATGCCCAGTCCAGCTTACCAGCGAAGCTGTAGCCTCCGGACCTTCTCAGGGCCCCCCCTGCACACACAGCATTCAAACTCATAGAACCTGGATGTGGGCAAGAGGGAGAGCACACACCTTATTTGGGCAAACTATACATGCAGTGCAGAACTCCCAGGCAAGGAGAGAGGCAAGCAGGTGAGGAAAGGTTGCAACAGAAAAGCCTGGAATGCAAATGCAGAGGGTGTGGGGGAATAGTGTGGAGCAGAGCCAGAGGGGGCCCTAGGCTCTTAGAGAGTCTACCCTGGCCTCACCTGTCCCCATAGAGGAGGGGTTTGCTCAGACATTGGGTGCAGGCCTCATGGAACCACTGCAGGCAGCTCCGGCACTGCAGCATTTTCAGATTCCACCTGTGGGGAAACATAGGACTGTGGCCTCCAAATACTGCCTTTCCCTGTTAACTGCCCCAAATCCTCCTTGTCACCTACTTCCCCTCCCCTGCCGTGCTCCCCTCACCCTGTTCATTCCTCAAGATTTACCAACCACATCAATCATTCCATAACCTGCCACCCCTCATTACTCACTCCCCAGGGCCACCACAGTAACAGTAGCTCTGTTGTCGGTTGCTCAGATGTCCAGCGTCCCAGTCCAGCCCCTTTAGTCCATATGGTAGAGACAGCTTCATACCCAGCATGGCCCGGGCATAGGGACCCTTCTTCAGTGCACCCCCCCGCTGCAGAGAAAGAGCAGGTGGGAGCCCTCAGAAGGGTGGAAGATCAAAGGCTTGGGAGAGGCTGAGAGTGGTAGGCTCCCACAGTAAGGGGCAACAGAGAAATGCCATTACCTTGGTGGCAATTGCAAAGACACACTGGCGGCAGACCCAGGAAGTGCCCTCTCCTTCTCCTGGGGCTGGGGCCCTGGGAATGTGGCAGTCCTGGTGATAAGCTGAATAATGACAATGTTTATAATAGACCACTTACTGTATTGAATGCCTGTGTGTGCTTGGTATTGGGATAGGAATAATCTTACCCATTTCATTTAATCTTTGATCACTATCCTGCTGGAGTGGGTATATTATCTTGATTTTACAAATGAGACAACTAAGGCATCTAGATGTTTGGGGTCTTTCCCAAAGTCATATGGCTAGAAAAGGATGTGAGCTACCCTCTGCCTGCAGAACTTAATAGCATCCTCTCCCTGGCTGCCTCTCCCTGTGCTGAAAGGGGATGAGGTTACAGGGTTGAGATTGGCCAGAGTGGTGGCATGGGAACTTAAACCAGCACAGGGGACCTAAGGACCAATGCTAGAGGAAAGGGCTGGTGACAACCTAGAAGATCCAAGGCAAACTGGACCATTCAGGTATTATGTCCTCTCACCGTGACGACACTTCTCACAGCTGACCAGTCGGTTCCCAGGGACCACAGTCTCTGAGCGGCAGACACAACAGAGGAGTTCCTCCCCAGGGAGGGCAGCTGTGAGGGAACATAAATAATATCAGAAGGCCAGCCCTTCAAGTCCTGTTGTGCCCACTAAGCCAAAGTTTCTATTGTCCATTGGATGCACAGTCTTAGGTCTCTAGGTTCTCACCAGGGCTAATGTCTTTCCAAAGAACCAGAAACTGGGAATCATCCTCAAACTGGACCAGACACACTTCCCGAGCACTGTCCACCTGGAATGGGTAAGCACAAAAGATGAAATAGGAAAGAGATAAGAAGGAGACTAGGGAAAAGGTGAGAGGGCAGAGGTAAAAGGTCTTACCTTCTTGATGGTGCCCAAGTATAGCAGCCCATCAGTCCATCTAGCCAGCACATCTTGACCTTCCCAAAGTCGAGGCCTGGGGCCTGAGGTGGGAGCAGGGGAAGCTGGGTCCCAGAGAGAGGGGGCACCAGAGCGGCTCAGCCGGGGGGGCTGCGCCATTGCATCCTGGGGTGACCTAAAGGGAAATGAAAGATGGAAAAAGAAGGTTATAAATGCTGAGAAAGCTTCCCCATTTTCCTTTTTTTTTTCTATCAAGGACCAAGCATTTGCATGCCAGTCTCGGAATCCCTCACATACCTGAATAGGACACCACTGGGCACCCCTCACTAGCTCTTCCAACTCTCGTGGCTGGCTCTCCTCTTTCTAAACCTAACCCCGCAACCCAGTTCTCTAGTTTCCCAGCTTCCAGAGCTCTCCTGGGATATTTAGCTCCTAGCCTTGAGCTCTTAGGAGAAATGACGGTTGCAGAACCAGAGGTTACCACTCAGTTTCACCTTCCCCAGCTGTTCAGAGGTATCATAATTGGGGTATTCGGTTGCTCAGAGATGTTTGGGGAGCTTTCCTGAAGATGTTTTTCAGAGTAGAAACCGCTTTCCCCTGGGCCTGAGTGTCTCATTCCGAACAATCATCCTGGTGCCAGGTTATGTCAGGTCACCCTCAAATTCGGGGCTCTCCGCCCCTGGGTTAGATAACTTCCCTGAGTGCCCCGGGAGGGGGGCGTGTCCCAGTCGCGGTCTCTACTCCCCACGACCGCAAGTCCAAGGAGGGACTTGAGTCGGCCCAGCCCGGACCCAAGGCCAGGGTGGCGGGGCTCTCCCGCCCGCGCCCTGCGCGCCGACCCCCGGTTCCCTGCCCCCCCACTGGCGCCTCATGCCGCCTTCTTACCAGTGACAGCTGGGGCCGCCGGGAGCTGGGCAGGGGCAGCCGCAGGAGACCAGGGCGAACCCCCCGCGCGGGGACGCCAAGTCCGGGCGTCAGGGGGCGTGCAGGTAGAGGCCGGGGGGTCCCCAGGCCCAGCCCCTTCGTCCCGGCGGCTCTGGGGCGTATGACGCAGCAGCCAAAGCAGCGGCAGCGGTAGGAGGAGGCGGCGGGGGGAGAGAGGGGAGGGACGGATCGGCTGGGGGAGAGGGTGATGGGAGGGGAGGACTGGGGGGAAGGAGGAGCCGAAGGGGGGGCGGGCACCACCTCACCCCACCTCCCTCACCTCCAACAGGCCTGGAGGGCGCCAAGCAGGAGGCTGCCCCTCTGCGGTTGGGGGCGCGAATAGCCGGATCCAGAGGGAGAGGGAATCCCCACAGCCCCTTCCTCCAATGGGAGACTCGCCCTTGGGGCAAGAGGGAATCCCTCTTCTCGGCCGCCCGCCTCCAGATTGACCCCCCGCCCCATGCCACATCCGTTAGCTGCCCCACCCCCATGGTCATTCCAGGTCCCGCCCCCAGTCCCAGTTCACGGTCCCGCCCTCCATTCACCCTTCCCGTTGCCCCTGCCACGCCCTCCTCCCTCGCGCCCCGCCCTCTTCGTAGCAAGCAGTCCACCCCCCCCGCAGCGCTTCTGCGCACGCGTGGCCCCTCCCGCGTATGGCACCTGGGAAGACCGAGCCCCTCCTTTATGGGGCGGCGGCCGATCCTGGTTGGAGCGAGGTAGTCGGCGGGCGTGCGCACCCTCTTCGCGTGCTCGGCCCAACCCGCGCTTCCAGGGCGGTGCAAGGACGTAGAGATATAGTACCCAAGGTGGTGACGCCTACTAAAGTCAACCAATGGGCAGCGGGCGGGAAGGGCCCGGGACGTTCGAACGCCAAGGCAGGAAAAGGGCGGGAGGAAAAAGCCAGCAGTTTATGGTAGTGCACGCCGGCCACGCCTCTAGCCTCAGATTTTCCCCTTTCCACATCCGCCCACAGAGCGTTCCTGCTTGGGAATGGGAAGACCGGCAAGAAGGGAAACTTCGAAATTGAGGGTGAAAGCTAAGCGCACAGCTTCCTGTTGCGAACGGCACGGAACGGGCATTATGAGAGGGGAAAATATTTCAGACCAAGTAATAAATGGGAGAAAAGCCAAAGCCATGGCCCTGCAAAACACAATCGCGCTGAGCATGAGAGCACAAGCCTGTAATCCTAGCGACTTATAATGCTGAGGGAGGAGACTGCAGGTTAGAGGCCAGCCTGGGCAATTTAGTGAGACACTATCAAAATAAAAAGGGCTGAGGGTATAGCTCAGTAGTAGAGCTTACCTAGCCCTATGTTCAGTCCCCAGTACTTCAGAACAAAACAAACCACACAAACACAGCTGAGTGGACAATTCACAGCTCCTTTTTTAAAAAAATGTACTTTTTATTAGTTGTTGATGGAGCTTTATTTATATGTGGTGTTGAGAATCAAACCCAGTGCCTCACACATGCTAGGCAAGCGCTCTATTTTTACAGCTATGAAAAATGCCTTTCTGCTCTGCCAACCGCTAATAAAACCTTTATTTAAAAAGCAACAACTGTTCTTTATTTGATAAGCTGGGGTACATAGTGCCCTCCACCCACTAAGGCATTCCCCACTCCCAACACATACACACGAAAACATACACAAGCACACACACAAATAGGATCTGGATTCATCTTCATTTCTTGTTGGCCTGGGCAGTACCAATAACACACTGGTTCACCTGGGGATGAGAGGTTAGACAGGAGTAAAAACAAATTACAGAGCGAACAGAACAATGATTTCTTCTACTACCCCTCACCCTGTGCTAGGGCTGCCCTCAGGGAATACTGAAATAAGGGCTCTGAAGACAGGTTCATGCTGGTTCCACTTATGGTTCCTTCTATGCCCACTAGGATCTGAAGGTAAAAAGGCCCAAGAAGAGATGGAGTTCCACATATATATAGGAGCAGAGAGAATGCTTCCATTTCTAGCAACACCTTGGACTAGAGACATCCAAACCCTCCTACTAGAAAACAACCTAGACAAAATATTAAAAACACTTGTTTCAGAACTAGGGCTCCTTAGAAAATGAATCATCCTAACACAGGAAGAGGATATATACAAGATGAATCTGAAACAAAGATTGCTGGGCTGGGGTTGTGGCTCAGTGGTAGAGCACATGCCCAGCACATGTGAGGCACTGGGTTCAATCCTCAGCACCACATAAAATAAATAAGTAAAATAAAGGCATTGTGCCCATCTACAACTTAAAAAATATTTAAAAAAGAAAAAAGATTGCTGCGATCCCTTTTAAAGGACAGGTACTAGGGATGTAGCTCAGTGGTGGAGCATTTGCGTCTCATGTGCAAGGCTCTGGGTACCATCCCCAGCACTGCCTCAAAAATGGACACAGGAGCCAACTTTAAGGGATTCATATTGCCAGAGATGGGGCAATCTGAGCATCAGAAAGAATAACAACTACAAAAAACAGACTTCAAATACTTAAGTACATGTAAAATTATTGTCCACCCCCCGCCCAATAAAAACTTTAACAGTCATCTTTGGGGTTGCTAGATATTAAATATTAAAAAGCAATAAAGAATTCAGCATCTAACTTTCTTTTCTATTATGAACTGATTTCCTGAGCATATCTCATTTGATTACACTTCGCTTTATTGTACTTTACAGATAATTGGTTGTTTTTCTTTTTTTAACAAATTGAAGATTTGTGATAACTGCACTGCGCAACTCTATTGGTACATTTTTCCTAACAGCTCAGATGATTATTAGCACTGTTTAACATTTTCCAGTTAAGGTACATACGCTTTTTTTAAAAAAAATATTTTTAGCTGTGGAGGGACACAATACCTTCATTTTATTTATTTATTTTTATGTGGTGCAGTACCTCACACATGCCAGGCAAGCATGTTCTACCACTGAGCCACAACCCAGCCCCAAGGTACATACACTTTTAAAAGACATAATGCTACTTAATAATAAGCTAGAGTACAGTGTAAACATACCTTTTATATACACTGAGAAACAAAAAGATCAGGACTTGCATTATTGCAACATTTGCTTTATTTTAGTATTCTGGAGCCAAACCTACAATATCTGAGGTAATGCCTGTAGATGGCAAGGGAAAATTCTTCAGAGAATTATGACTAATAAATATAGAACTGAGAAAATTAGGAAATTGGAATTTTAAAACTTTCTAAAAAAATAATGGATCTAGTGATCATTATATAAAAAAGTTGGGGAGCTTTTTTTTTTAATGGATGGATTAGGCTGATAAAACTCAAATCTATTTTTTTTTTTTTTTTTTGGTACCAAGGATTGAACCCAGGGACACTTAACCACTGAGCAACATCCCCAGCCCTACCCCCATTTTTTGGCACAGGGCATTGAACTCAGGGGTACTCGACCACTGAGCCACATCCCCAGCCCTATTTTGTGTTTAGAGACAGGGTCTCACTGAGTTGCTTAGTACCTCACTTTTGCTGAGGCTGGCTTTAAACTCACAATTCTCCTGTCTCAGCCTCCTGAGCCACTGGGATTACAGGCATGTGCCACTGCGCCTAGCAAACAACTAGATATTAGGTGTTTTCTGATATGACAAAATTAAAAGTGTACTACATCATAAGTTATTTTTTGCCAAAGTTCAAAGCCAGCCTCAGCAACTTAATGAGACCCTAAGCAATTCAGTGAGATCCTGTCTAAAAATAAAAAAGGTTGGGGATGTGTCTCAGTGGTTAAGCACTGTTTAAGTTCACTTAGAGTTGAACTGTTTAGGGTTCAATCCCTAGTCTGCCCCCTCCTCCAAAAGTTTTCTTGCCAAGAAACTTAACTAGAATTTCAAATCCAATTAAACGTTTAACTTCTAGATTACAAAAAGAGGGGAAGAGGAAGCAACCAGCCCAAATCCAGAATTTAAGTAGGACAAATTGTTCTACAAGTGGCATAAAAGTGAGCAGAGGGCCTGGTGCAGACAAAAATAAACTTTAGAGATATTTCCACCAAATGAAATGAGCAGCCCTTGCTTAGATCCTGAGTTGAACAAACTTAATTAGGTGAAATTTAACTGAGGCAACTAGATGCAACTTAACTGGTTATTAGGGGATATTAAGAAGTTCAGGTTGGCCAGACACAGTGGCACATTCCTGTAATCCCAGTGACTCAGGAGGCTGAGACAGGAGGATGGCAAGTTCAAAGCCAGCCTCAGCAACTTAGTGAGGCCCCAAGCAATTTGGCAAGACTCAATCTCAAAATAAAAAATAAAAAGGTCTGGGGATGTGGTTTGGTGGTTAAGTTTCCCTGGGTTCAATCCCTCTTACCAACAAAAAACAAGGTTCATGTTGCTGCATGTTGATGTTGACATGCTGACATAAATAATTAAAAGACTGGCAGTATAACACAGTGGTAGAGCATGTGTTTAGTATGCAGAAGGCTCCAGCTTCAAGCTCCAACACCAAAATAAAAATACATAAATAGAAACAAACACCAATGCCCTTTTAATTGAACTTGCCAAATATCAGGGGTAAACCTGAACAAAATGAATGACCAGAGCCCGTGCAGGTGCTGAGGCAGCTGACTATTCCATGGTAGCAAGCCAGTACTGCATGGGGGGAAGCATAAGTACTCCAGAAGGGCAGATGCAAATCAGACCACAATTAATGCCAGAAATTCACTGAAGGGCTCTAGGTTCAAGGGAAAAAGTTTTTGCTCCTTGAAACAAACTCCCGGACTTGCTTAACTCTAATAGGAGCACTAAGTCTCCTTAGGAGTTCATGGCCACTGAGCTGATTGACCTCTATGAGATTTGGAGGCTGACTTCACACTATTTGGAATGCTCTGAAAGACCAGCATATCTCCTTTGTTTCAGCAACTCCATTTCAAACAATATTTCCCTAGATGTAACTGAAAAAACACAAAATGACATGTTTTCAAGCTTAGTCAATGTGGCCTTGTTTATAATAGAAAGTGAGTGGAAACAATCCAGGTGTCCAGTAGAGGGAACTGGTGGATAAAGTTTGGTGTACCCACACAGTGAAATTGTAGGCAGACCTAAAAATAATGCTATGATCTCTGAGTGCTGATAAGGAATAATATTACAAACAGAGTACAAAACTATATACACACAGAAGGCAATAAAAACATGCATATTATCTTGTTTTTGTAACATACAGTTTTGACCATTTAGTCACGTATTTGGTTTTTGTTTGTTTTGATTTTCTGCAGTGACAAGGATGGAACCTAGGCTTCACACATGCCAGGCAAGCACTCTACCACTGAGCCACATCCCCAGCCCCTATTTTTAAAAACTAAATGCAGCCGGGCGTGGTGGCGCACGCCTGTAATCCCAGCACTTTGGGAGGCTGAGACAGGTAAATTGCGAGTTCAAAGCCAGCCTCAGCAACAGTGAAGCACTAAGCAACTCAGTGAGACCTGGTCTCTAAATAAAAAAACACAAAATAGGGCTGGGATTGTAGCTCAGCGGTAGAACGCTTGCCTCACATGCATGGGGCCCTGGGTTCGATCCTCAGCACCACATACAAAGCAATAAAAAAATAAAGACATTGTGTCCATCTACAACTAAAAAAATAAAAATAAATAAATAAATAAATAAAACACAAAATAGGGCTGGGGATGTGGCTCAGTGGTTAAGCACCCCTGGGTTCAATCCACAGTACCAAAAGAAAGAAAAAAAAGGGAACCAGTTAGGTAGTGTACTAGATGACTGGCAAAAGTAAATCCTTTTTTTTGATAAATGCCTCCACCTCTCAAGCAGAGAGAAGAGGAGGCTGGGATAGAGATACCTACAACTAGCCAGGGGTCCTGAAAGGGACTGGGCTTAGTGGTAATCGTACCTTGGAGGCAAAGCGTAGAGAGTTGAGGGACTCGGAGACATTCTCTTCTAGAGGGGAAATGTTCACAAACATGAGCCTGTGGAAAGATAAGAGGCCCAACCAGCATTAGTGGTCAGTAGAAGCTGATAGGCTGCCACTCTTCCCCCTTCCTACCTGTCACCTCAATATCATAGTTCCTACCAGATCCCTTCCAGCTGCCCTTTACACTCACATCTTAGCACTGCCACCCAGAGAATTCTGTAGCAGGTAGGTAAGCTTGCTATTCCGGTAAGGCACATGAGACTCCTAGAGGGTTGGTAGTGGAGAGAAGGGACTGGCTGTTAGGATAGGACAGTGCTCTGTATGCCCCATCCCAACTGGTTCCCCAAGTCTCACCTGCCCCTATTCCCATTCCCACCTTATTGCTGAGGGCCATGATGACCAGCCCCAGTGTAGACAGGCTGCTGTTAATGGCCTGTGTTTCCCGAAGACGATCCCGTTCCCCTGGGCCAAGGGCTAATCCAGGGTCTAGCCGCTCGCTCCCAGCTAAGTCCACAAGGTTAAGGGGAGCTACACATTGTAGACCTCGGGCAGCATGTTCTCCAGAGATCTGCAGCTGGAACACACTGTGGCTGCGTGATGATCGCTCATTCTGGGCTGTACGGGCCACAGCCCGATTCTGGCGTGCCAGATGAAGTAGGGTCTCTACCTGGGAATGGGAAACAGCAAGAGGCAAAGGCATACAGGAAGTCAGCACATGATACTGTCAAGTGTGGCAATGAACATCAGCCTCTGATATCCTGAAGCTTTCTTTTTAATCAATGAATAGACAAAATAAATAAAACACACCATATGTCTGAGTATGCAAAGGAGCAAAATCATAGAACAGGAAGTTGTGTGAAGGTGGGTGGAGTGTGCAAGTTTAGAGAGGAGAGCCGAGATAGCCTACTGCTTTAAGATCTCCAGGAGAGGAGCATTCAAGCAAAGGCTCTGCAACAGGATTATGACATGGTTTGAAGAACAGCCAGGAGGCCAGCACAGCTACAGTGAACTGAGTAAGACACACAGCAGGAAGACACCTGTGATGCAACCAGCAGAAGCTGGGTGACTCTTGTCCCTTTCTCTCTACACCCTGATTGCTAAGGCAGGTCTATCTCCTTACAGCTGACCAGCCAGAACTGATGTGACAATCCATCCCCACAACTCACTTTTTATCTTTCAATTTTCTCTTGCTCCATCTGTAGCACCCTGCCCACTCTTCCCCATTCTCCAGTTCCAGTCCCCATTGGTACATACCTCTCTCTCACAGGAGACAGGGACATATCTGGCATTGGTGACAGTAAGCTCCTCACTCCCTGGTCCTGCCCGACGAATCTCACATTCGCCCCCTTGGCCCTTCCGGGTCCCAGTGGCTAGCAGGTCTCGAACAGTCTCATTATAGATCTCTACATAGCTTGCCACAAAGCTGTAGGTCCAGCCCTGGCCACTTAGCTCCTGGGCCACAGAGAAGAGGTGCCGCAGGGCCCGAGGGATCAGCCCCTCCAATTGGGGGTCTCCCCCAGGCCCACCCTCCATTGTGAAGGTCTTGCCACTGCCTGTCTGACCATAGGCAAAGATGCATACTGGGTAGCCATCCAGGGCAGACTGGACAAGCATGGAGATCTCCTCAAACACTTCATCCTGCCTACTTCCTGGTGGGAATACTCGGTCAAAGGAGAAGTCATGGCGGGTAGTGGGTGCTGGTGCCCCACTTAGGGTTGCACGCCTGTCATCAGACCGGGCGAGGCTGAGGCGAGTTGGAGGATCAGTGGGCCCACCAGGGCCAGGAGGAAACAGGAGGAAGCCAGGGGATGGAGGGGACTCCCCTCCAAGGACAGGGCGAACCCGGCAGAATACCCGGATATTGCCCTTCAGTTCCTGCAGCTGGTTGTGCAGTCGTCGGCGCTCCATCTCTAGCCCATGGAGACGGTCTCCTCGTTCAGCCAGTAAGGCTGCTTGGGCTGTAGCCTCCTGCTCCAGAGATGCCACCTTTGCTTGGCTGCTTGACAGAGCTGCTTCTGATGCCTGTAGCCTCCTCTGCCCAAAACAGAACAGACACACAGGGACACACAGGGTGAGATGCAACCAAAAATAAAAACAAGTCATGTAACAAAGGTGGAATGGTGTGTGTGTGTGTGTGTGTGTGTGCAGGTGGGGTCCACGGCCCCTGAGGTCTCAGTCTGGTAGAGAAAGAGAGATAAAAAAAACAGGGAATCAGGGGTTGGGGATATACCTTAGTGGTAGAATGATTTTTCTACCATGTGAGAAGGATGAAAGGAAGGAAGAAAGGGAAATGTGAAAAGAAAAGAGGGAATTATAGTACAAGAAAAGGAGAGGAAAAAATGGAATCATAGTACTAGGATAGAAAGTGCTATGGGAATATCCAGGAGGGGTATGAGGAAGATATCTAGGCTGACACCCAAAATTGTAGGAGTGAACCAAGGGAAAGATGGATACAGAAAGAATTTCCCAGAAAGAGGAAAGTGTTGGGCTGGGGATGTGGCCCTGGGTTCAATCCCAGGTATGAAAACAAAAAACAAAATAAAACAAAAAAAAACAAGAAAGTGTATATGCAAAGTGGCAGAAGTGAGAGTTGAGTCATTTGGGAAACTGCAAGTAATTCAGTCTAGTTGGAGTTCACTAAGGGGTTCAAAGGACACGGGAAGAGATTTGTACAGATTTGAAATCAAGATGGAGAATTGAAAAAAATAGGGAATTAGAGGACTAGGGGAAGACACAGATCCATGTGAGAGCTACAGAGGAGGCACAGGGAGAAGTAGAGGCAGAAAGCAATAGTCAGAAGTGGACTGGGGGGCTGTGTAGCTCAGTGGTGGAGCACTCGCCTAGCATGTGTAGGGCACTGGGTTTGATCCTCAACACCACATAAAAATAAAATAAAGGCATGCTGTCCATCTACAACTACAAAAAAAAAAAAAAAAGCAGACTGGGATAAAGGACAGAGGCATAGTGCTGGAGATAGATGGGTTCAGGAGTCCCAAGCCCAAAGAAACTTCAAGGGAACCTAGAAAGGAAAGCGGGCATGAACTCTGCAAGGAGAGGGGGGCTGGCACTTGGAGAGTCCTGCCTTTACCTCTTGCTCCTCCAATCGGGTTGTCAGCCCCCTCCGCTCCTCCTGTAATTCCAACTGTTCTTTCTGGAGGACTTGCACTAAACCTTCTTGTGTGCCCAGCCGTTCTTCCAGCTCCAGGACACGGGCACTCAGATTCCCAAGCTGCTGTTGGCCCTGCTCAGCCTGGGCACGTACCCTGGCCAACTCCCCTTCTAGGGTACTGCGTTCTGTCCCCAAGGCTTTGGCCTGTTGTTGGGCCTCTTTAAGTTGTTCCCGCAGCTGCTGGTTCTCTTGGTCCAATGTTTGAGTCTTCTCACGGCAGCGTTTCAGCTCTGCATTTAGGTCACATAACTGACCCTTTAAATCCCAGGGAGGACGTTTGCTGGGTTTCTTTCCTCCCACCATGGGAGGAGCAGCTGTTGCTAACATAGGCACAAAAAGGACAAAGGTCAACGGAATCTTGGCTCTCTACTCTTCCTCCCTTCTGGCTTCCAGGGCCTCCATACCTGATGCCATACCTATCTCCTTCCCCTTTGGACAGGGTAGAGACCAATGGATTTTTCTGGGCACTCACCACCTTCTCTTCCCTATCCCAGCCTTTCACCCAATGGTTATGTTTGTCACCTACTGCCAGGTTTCTGGGCAGGAACAGCAGGGACTGGCTTCTGGTTCTTCAACACTAGAGAATTGGAAGTTGACAAAATAATTATAGAACCAATGTCCTTCTACCTCCACCATTTTCCCTTAACACATACCCCAATTCCCTTCTCAGCCCCAGCTCTTGAGCACAATTACCTGCAGTAATAGCTGTGGAACAACGGGGTGCTGTCTTCTTGGGAACTTTTTGAACTGTCCAGAGAAGAGAGAGAGGAATATGTGTAACAATCATATACTGGCTGAGCCAGAAGCAGGAGGGATGCTTTTTCTAAATTTCTCTCACCCCATAAGTATTAACAGCTCCTGATAACACCCCTCCTCGGACCAAAAATTACTCACCATGCCAAGAAGCAAGGTGGAATGAGACAAGTGAAAAGAACAGAGTAATGGAACCATATGTAAAGTATGCTATCATTCATGTGAAAAAAGTGGGAGATGATGTCCATATTTGCTTGCATACCCATAGAATATCCCCTAGGACATGGAGTTGCCCCAGGGAAAGTAAACACAGTAGCTAGAGGAGAAAGGTGTGGAGGAAGCTTTAATATACAACAGTCTTTGTGCCTTTGGAATTTTGAACCAAGTGAACTGTTATTACTTATTCAAAACAGATTAAAATTAAAAGAAAAAAAATCATAAGTAGACAAGCATTTCATGTCCATGCCCTTGGTTCCTGTCTTTCCCTAGAACCCACCTGCAGTGTGGCCTTGCGGCTGTGGTACTGTGGTGAGGGGCGGTGCTCTGGAGCGGGATGTGTCGATTTTGGTTGTTGCGCCCACACCTCGTGTCCGTTTCTGGAGAAAGGTAAGGACATGGTCCACAGTCACTTCCCTTATTGGTTTTTACTCTCTCTCTCTCTCTCTCTCTCACACACACACACACACACACACACACACACATCCTCACTCACAGATATATACATGAATAGCTCTCTACATCCAGCTCACCTTTGCAGGTTCCAATGCATCTTCCATCTGGTCAGGCCCCCTCTTGAGCCTACTTCCTGGGAGAGGCAGTTGGGAAGGGCCCTTGACCAGTGGTGTCTTCAGTTCTATGTTCTTCTTCACTTCCAATAAGGGGGGCCTCTGCTGGGAAAAGTGACCTTTAAGATAATACCTAGGCCAGGTGCAGTGGCGCACACCTATAATCCCAGTGACTCGGGAGGCTGAGGTAGGAGGATTGCAAGTTCAAAGCCAGCATTAGCAAAAGCAAGACACTAAGCAACTCAGTGAAACCCTATCTCTAAGTAAAATACAAAATAGGGCTGGGGATGTGGTTCAGTGGTCGAGTGCCCCTGAGTTCAATTCCCAGTACCCCCCCACAAAAAAGATAATAACCAGGAGCACAAGTGCCCCCTGAATTCTCCCTTTTGACCCCCAACCTTTATTTCCAGTGTCACCATAAGTAAGCATTAACTGAGTACCACCTGTGTCAAATGCTGGACTCAGATTTCGTGCCAATCAAATAGCAGGGGCAGAAGAGGAGCATAACATAAAAGTGGCAACAACCTAAGCGAAAGCTGGACAGATGTTGAGCTTGGACAGAGAATAGAAGACAGAAGACTGAAGACTGGTTGAAAGAAGCAGACAGAATTTTATCAAGCACTATTTTAAATGCTTTATCTGCATCAACTCACTTTATCTTCATAGCAGCCCACTGGGGGGTTATTATTAGTTAATAGCACTAATTAGTAAGTGCCAATTATTAGTTTTACAGGAAGGAAGGCACTGAGAGGTAAAACAGACTTAGAATCCAGTCTGGTTCGGGAGGTCATATGTTTAACTGTTAGACTATGCTGCCCTACAAGACTGTGACGCCAGGCTAAGAAATCTTCATACTGTGAAGAGGCAGCTAGTTTATAAAAGTCAGCCTCAGCAACTCAGCAAGACCCTGTCTCAAAATAAAAATAAAAAGGGCTGGGGGTGTGGCTCAGTGGATAAGCACTGCTGGGTTCAATCTCTGGCACCAAATAAATAAATTTGAGTTGTGAGTATACTGACTTGCATGGGGAAGACAAGGAAGTAGCACAACCAATTTAGAGACCATAAAGTATGATGTAGGGGGCAGTGGCAACAGAGAGATACTCTCCTTGAAGTAGCTTAATCCAGTACCTAGGGATTATGTTCACTCCATGGCTGCTCATATCCACGGTAACCAATCATTCTGGTTTACTGGGAACTAGGGGGTTTCTTAGGACAGAGAAATTTCAGTATTAAAACCAGGCGGGAGAAAGGGGTGGGCATCCTGTTTGGATGAAAAGAGTATTTTTAGGTAGTGTTGAGGATAAGAAAGAGTTGGCTTGATGAGCTCAGGCCATGGACAAACATTCCAAGTAGAGAGCGAGGAGGGTGTATGCAATAAATGACAACCTCTTCTCAACTGAACACATAGGCTATACATAGAAAGTGAGCAGATAACAGAGGCAGAAGGGAAAAGATTGTGGTTATCAATCTAATATGTAAAGTAATCTGGACCCTGAAGGCAGGAGGGAGCCTGATGATTTTTAGTTAGAAGAAAATGCCTACATTTGTATTTAAAAAGTGAACTGTGAACAATGTGAAGAAGGGTATCATAAACAGAAGAAACTACATTATTCATCCAGAGATTTGTTAGACATCTGCATTGCTAATGTCCAGATGTTGCTCTAGGTGCTGGGTTAAGAGTAATAAATGGGGACTGATGCTGTAGCTCAGTGGTAGAACGCTCGCCTGGCATGCGTGAGGCACTGGGTTCGATCCTCAGCACCACATATAAATAACAAATGAATAAAATAAAGATCAACAACTAAAAAAATATTTTTTAAAAAAAGGAGTAATGAATAGGCCAAGCGTGGTGGCGCATGCCTGTAATCCCAGCACTTTGGGAGGCTGAGACAGGAGAATCATGGGTTCAAAGCCAGCCTCAGCAACGGCGAGGCGCTAAGCAACTCAGTGAGACCCTGTCTCTACATAAAACACAAAATAGGGCTGGGGATGTGGCTCAGTGGTTGAGTGCCCTTGAGTTCAATCTCCAGTACCAAAAAAAAAAAAAAAAAAGAGTAATGAACGGCAAGTCCCTACTTCCAGAGCTTACTCTCTGGCACTTTCCCAACTGGGGCTCAACAAGAATTAAAATTGTAGGGCTGGGGATATAGCTTAGTTGGTAGAGTGCTTGCCTCACATGCATAAGGCCTTGGATTCAATCCCCAGCACCACAAAACAAGCATTATAACTTTGGAAAACGATCTGTTTTCTCAATTCTCCCAAGGACACAGATGACTCTTACCATTCTGGACACATCAGAGAATTTAATGTACCAGATGTAAAGTTGGGCAGTGGGGATGAAGAAGAGGGGCTAAAACATGTGAAATCAATTACTGATCTAACTGGGAAACGACTTGGAAGAGAGCACAGGCAGGGAGGAAGATAGTGTGGTCCAGGCTGACTCCCAGGGGCCTGCTACAGTTCTATTATCCACATCACAGGAGAAAAGGCTAGTTTGGTTTGGTTTTTAAATTCTAAAAATCATTGTGGGGCTGGGGTGTAACTAACTCAGTGGCAAAGCACTTGTCTAGCATATGTTATACTCCCAACACTGGAAAAAAAAATCATTGTAGATTCACATACTATTGTAAGAAATAATACAGAGAAATCAAAGAGTACCTGAAGGGCTGGGTTTATTTATTTTTTCCCCTTTCTATTTTTGTGGTACTGGGGATTAAGCCCAAGGGCACTCTACCACTGAGCTACATCCCCAGCCCTTTTCATTTTTTATTTTGAGACAGGGTTTCACTAAGTTACTAAGGCTGACCTTGAACTTGCAATTTTCTTGCCTTTTGTCTTCCAAGTCACTGGGACTACAGGCATGTACACCATCATGTCTGGTGAAAGGGTTGTGTTTTAAAGGATGCTACATTCAGTTTTGGGAAAGGGAGCATGAGCTACATGTGCTACAATGAGGTATATTCAAGAATATTCAAGCTGGACATGGTGGTGGCATACCTGTAATACTTGGAATCCTCTGAGGTAGGAGGATTCCAAGTTCAAGGTCAGCCTCAGCAACTTAGTGAGGCCCTGTCTCAAAAATAAAACTTAAAAGGGTTGGGGATATAGCTCAGTGGTAGAGCACCTTGGGTTTAATTCCCAGCACCATAGAGAGAGAGAAAAAAAGTCATTGAGCATTACTGTAAACTTTGAAACAACGTGATACCCTGGTTTTGTTATTTATTGTCTTTCCCTACATTAGATTATGAGCACCACAAGAACTTGTCTATTTTGTTCCTAACTAACCACAGGCCCTACTACAATATCTGCTACATGGTTAAGACTTTATGATTTTTGAAGGAGTTAAATGTCTACCAGTGAAAGAATACTTAAATGGTGAAACATCCAAACCATACAAATAAAAAAGGAGGTGGATTTTTTCCTCACCACGCACAAAAAGAATGCTTATTTTAATTTAGTATGAAAAACAATTTTTCATACTAAATTATAAACTAATTTATAGTATGAAAACCAATTTTTCTTTTTAAATATTCCAACATCAAACACTATATGTACCCTTCCTCCTCTCTACACTACCATTGTAGATCTATTACAGATCTACCTCCTTGGATTCAGAAAACATATTCAAGGACTGAACAGTGGTAGAGCACTAGTCTAGCAAGTGTGAAGCCCTGGGTTTGATCCCAGAACCAAAAGGAAGAAAGGATAAAGAAAGGAAAGATGTTTAAAGATTTGTTTATTCATAATTCAGTATTTTATTTTTCTCCCATCTACACAGCTACGATCCTCAACTTTCCAGAATGAGAAAAATAAGCACTTACTATCTATAAGAACAGATACTCATCCAAACTCTCTTAAATTCACTTCACCCCAAGATCACAGATGGATGCTTGCTCCTAAGGCAATCCCTTCCTTCACATGCAGATCCTACCCCTCCCACCATGCGCAGGAACATTGCTCCAGCAACCGTCCCTTCTCTCCTCTACACCATCAGCTTTTCACAATCTAATAAAGCAATTCAATCGGTATAAAATGCAAACATTATGCTTTCCAACCTAAAAAAGTCTCTGTACTGTGCTCTCTCAGCCAGCTACTACCCTTTTCTTTGCTGCTCTTTGCTGCAAAATTCCTCAAAAGTATTGTCTAGGGCTGGGGCTATAACTCAGTGGTAGAGCACTTGCCTAGCACATGTGAGGCACTGGGTTTGAACCCTAGCACCACATAAAAATAAACAAATAAAACCAAGGCATACTGTCTATCTACAACTACAAAAAATAAAAAGTACTGTTAATTCATTCTCGGGGCTGAGGTTATAGCTTAGTACTGGCGCACTTGCTCCACACGTGTGAGGCACTGGGTTTAATTCCCAGCACCACATAAAAATAAATAAATAAAATAAAGGTACTGTGAGGCTGGGGTTGAGTGGTAGAGCGCTTGCCTGGCATGTGTGAGGCGCTGGGTTCGATCCTCAGTACCACATAAAAATAAAAATAAAGGTCTGTGTCCATCTACAACTAAAAAAAAAAAAAAATCAATCAATCAATAAATAAAGGTATTGTGTCCATCTACAACTAAAACTTTAATATATATATTATATATATATACACATATATATAAATATATATATATTTCCATACCCAGAGCCTGTAATCCCAATGGCTCAGGAAGCTGGAAGATTGCAAGTTCAAAGCCAGTCTCAACAACTTAGCTAGGCCTTAAGCAACTTAGTGAGACCCAGTCTCAACATAAAAAATAAGAACAGCTGGGGATGTGGCTCAGTGGTTAAGTGCCCCTAGGTTCAATTTCTGGTGCCTCCCAACCACCAAAATAAAATTTTATACACACACATACACACCCTGAATCCAACCACTTATTATTTCTTCCACTGCTACCACCCTGTATAACCATACTCCAGTGGTTCTCGGCTGGGGGTAGTTTTACCCCTCAGATGCCATTTAACAATGTGTGAAGACATTTTAGACTATTATGACTAGGTGGGAGTTGCTAATGGGTAGAGTCCAGGGGTACATCAAAAATGTACAGGACAAGCCGGGCACGGTGGTGCAAGCCTGTAATCCCAGCACTTAGGGAGGCTGAGACAGGAGAATCGCGAGTTCAAAGCCAGCCTCAGCAATGGTGAGGCACTAAGCAACTCAGTGAGACCCTGTCTCTACATAAAACACAAAATAGGGGCTGGGGATGTGGCTCAGTGGTCGAGTGCCCGAGTTCAATCTCCAGTACCAAAAAAAAAAAAAAAATGTACAGGACAGCCCCTCACACACACACACATAGTAAATTGTAAATAAGTCAAGGTTGAGAGAATCTGCCACAAGGAGATCTCCTAACAGATCTCCTTGTTTCTGTCCTTGTCCCCTTTACAGTCTAATCTCTATGCAGCAGAGTGATCCTCTTAAAATCTAAGACAGATCTCATCTCTCTCTGCTTAAAACAACCCAATAAATCTCCATCTTACTAAGAGCAAAACTCAAAGTCCTCACATTGGTTCCTACAGAAGCAAACTTGATCAGCAACCCTAATCCTCATTACCTTATAGTCCACAACTTTCCCACTTGCTCACTTGATTCCAGCCACACTGGTCTTCCTGCTGTGCAACTCTTTAGGGACTGTTCTGATAGATACTCTCAATAGCAACTTGTTTATCTCCTTTATCTTCTTCAGGTCTTTAATCAACTCTAAACTTTCAGTGGGGCTCACTGAGACCACTCTATTTAATACTCTATTACATTTTCTGTGTGTCTTGTCATAGAACGGCAGCTCCATGATGGCTGGGATTTCTTTTCTTTTGCTGCTGCAGACTGAACTCCCAGCCTTTTGCATGGAAGGAAGGCTTGGATTTGTCCTATTCACTGCTACACCCCAAGTGCCTACAACTGTGCCCGGCACACAGCAGGTGCTCAGTAAATATTTGGAGAACAGATCTGAGGAACTTTTACTATTTTTCAGTCACATCACATTGAACTGCTCTTTGGTTGTCAGGGTACAAAAAATCTCTTCAGGGTAAATCCTGACTTCGGGCAAACACAAACGTGAAAGTATAGTAAACAAAGGATTCTCGCAGGAGATCTTTTCTGGCACCAGAGGTCAGTACACACTGTCACATACACATATTGCCACTGAGAGGGGTGCTGTAAATGGTTGTAGCATAGGTAAGAGGAGGAGTTAAAATTAAGCAGTACCACTGGGCTGGAAACTCGGCAAAATTTAGGTAAAGAGGGAGGATGGAGTCCTTCAGTCCAGATTACCCCATTCCTTCTCTCCCCTTTCCACACTTCGAAGCAGAAAGACAACACAAAAGTCCAACGGCAGGTGTTTGGCCCTTAGACACCATTTCCCCAGAGGTAAAGGTCATCTCAGAACTCTCCCTACTTTCACACACGGCAATCCTAAGAACGGAGAGGCGGAAACGTGTCAAACCAGACTGAGAATTCGAAATGGGAAATCCAAGCGGCATGAATGGGAGTCCCGGCCACCAAGCCTTGAAGCTGGGAACGGCGACACAGCCGTCGCTTCCGATCTCCTGAAGCTACTCCCTGCGGTCTCCACTGCCCCCTTCACCCGTTCCACGGTGGCGGGGGGGGCGCATACGGATCTCCGCCCTTCAGGCAGGGATGACCGAGGCCGGCCGGGTGCCGCGGGCTCGGCAGCATCTGGGAGGCCAGCTGTTGTTTTTCATCCCTGAGTGAGAAGAGCGCTACTCCTACTCACCTGCGACTCCATGTCCACCTCGGCCCCACGCACTCCGGGGAGTGCAATGGAAGAGGATACGGCGCTGGGATTCCCAGGACCCGCGTTCTCACGACAGCTCGCGACAAAGAGCACGCGCGCTACGGACTCCAGCGGCTAGCAAACCCGCGCCACACCCGCCACTTTTGAATTTCAACGGCAGCCACCCCTTCTCACCTCGCTCGGTACTCGGGAGCCAATCGTCGCCGTCGCCACAGCCGAAGGCCAATCACAGCGCCCTCCGCCTCCAGAGGCCCCACCCGCCAGACAGGCGCCTTCTCTTTCGTGTTCCGCGGGCGCCCGGGAGTTAGCCTAACTGATCCCACTTCCGGCTCCGCTTCTCCTCTCACCCCTCCCTCCTCCAGCAGTGAGCGACCAAGACTTCCTCTCCGCTCCCCGCCGCCGCTCGCTACGTCAGAAAATGCGTGGAGAACGCCGCACGAACGTAACTGGTCGAACGTATCTGCCTGAGAGGGAGGGGGCGAGGCTGGAGGGAAAGAATTACGCGTGCGCGAAACAGGAATTATGCAGGGCAAGAAGTGGAACGAGCGCCTCCTCGCGACTGCGGCGGGGAAACACACACGTTGTCCCCAGTCGGGTCGATGAGACGGGGGCTCCAGCACCAACTCTCCCGGTCGGGTTAAACGGGTCCCAGAACGGGGAGGTGGAGCCCTCAAGCGAATGTTAATGGCCAGGTCTGCCCGTTCCCGGTCATTTTGCCATTTCTCACCAACTTTAAGGACGTTGGTTGCAACTTGGCGCTCCACGGAAGCCCCACGATGGGGATTCAAGGATGTTTCTGTGCAGCCCTCTTTCTTACCCACCGCGTGCAATATGCTGCGGAAGTGCTTTTGGACCCCAGAGTCTCGAACCCAGGGAGGATTTACGGCTTCCATATATGGAGTATTTAATGTTTTTCAGACCACATCTCTTGTAGGATGGCAAAAATTCACTGAGCTCTTACTGTATGCCAAGTACTTTGCTGTCTTATGTGAAGAAGACAGATTAAAGTAACAAGTACAAGGTGATACCCGTGGCTGGGAGTGGATCTAAATTCCGTTATCTTTAAATTTCAAACAATTTATGTTATCCCACATTGCGTTTACCAATCTTAGCTGCAGTAAACAACAACCTCCTTATGTGTGAATAATGCACTACTTTACCAAGTGATTCCTCCAGATTTGTTCGTTTGAGTTTCCATCCAGTCCTGAGAGTAGGCAGGGCAGGAGTCTTATTTATGAGACTGAAAGCCAGGGAACTTGGGCTGGGAGTATAACTCAATGGTGAAGTCTTGTATAGTGTCCGGCATGATGGCGCAAGCCTGTGTCCAAGTGGCTCAGGAGGTTGAGGCAGAAGGATCGCAAGTTCAAAGCCAGCCTCAGCAATTTATCAAGGCCCTAAGCAAGACCCTATCTCAAAATTTAAAAAATAAAAAGGAGCTAGGGGTGTAGCTCAGTGGTAAAGTGCCCCTGGGTTCAATCCCTGGTGTAAAAGAAAAGAAAGTCTTGCATAGCATTTGTGAGACCCTAGGTTTAATTCCCAGCAGCAATGAAAAAAAAAAAACCTACCACACACATCACAATGGTGAATGTTGAAAGCATACCTCTTAAAATGAGAAACAAGGATAGAATGCTCTGTTCTGAGTCATATATATATATATAGAGAGAGAGAGAGAGAGAGAGAGCATGCACGCACGTGCAACTCAGTGAGACCCTGTCTCAAAAAGAAAGGGCTAGGAGTGTAGCTCAGTGGTTAAGTGCCTCTGTGTTCAATCCCAAGCACCACACACACACACACACACACACACACACACACACACACACAAAGCTGCAAAAATAGTATTTCATGGTTTTTTTTCTCCTTTTTTTCCTTTTACTCCTCAAAGTTCACATCAGACTATATTCCTTGTTATGACAGCAGCAACCTCGTATGTCTTGTATTTCACTGCATCTCTTGATAACATCAAGAGACCATGTGTCAGGTCCACGGCCAAGTTGTACCAGGGCAGTGGGATAGCTTGCTAATAGGCCAAAGAAAATACTCAGAGATGGTATATGGGGCATTAGGCTTTAGCTTTATGGAGAAATGTTTACAAAAAAGGTCCCCTGGCTGAACAGATAGCATCTCTGTCACTCACTGTGCTCCACTAAGCAGTGCCTTCTCTTCCTTTTGTCCAGTGGCAGCCTGCTAGATAAATAACATGTATCCTTTTCACAGTGCCCAATCCCATGCCAGTCACCACTGAGAGAGGGGTTTTATATGTTAGGCTGCAGAAGTAGTGACATCGTTTAACATGAACTTGCTTGGTTTGTTTATATGACCAACATCCCAGGGAGCAACTGTCCTGGTATAGGTGCAAGAAGCACCTTTCTACAGATAACACTAGCTTGCCCTAGTTTCCAGCATACATGAGACAAAGTCAGTGTCCTTCTAGTTTATCTAGGCATTCCTGGCTCAGGCCTGCTCTCTTTGTTCCCTCAACTTGGCTAGGTTTTGGGGAACTAGAATGGCACTCCAGGAATGTGGTGTCTATTGTCTGTCTTTTCTTTAAGGATGATACACCATGTCAAATGATTGACCTCAACTACCACCTAGGCTTGTGTAAGTATGATTTATGATGTTCTCAGAATGATGGCATCATCTAACAATACATTTCTTAAAACATACCCCCATTGTTAAGTGACACAATTGTAATCATCTGAATATTATTTTGCCAAGTTAGATTCCAAATCTAGAGTTTCCTTCATTGTGGGTTGTGTTAGTCAGCTTTTCATCACTGTGACCAAAATACCTGATATGAACAACTTGGAGAAGAAAAGATTAATTTTAGCCCACAGTTTCGGAGGTTTTAGTCCTTGTTTAGCCAGCTCCATTGCTTTGGGGCTGACATAAAGCAGAATATCAAGGTAGAAGGGCACGGTAAAGGAAAGCTTCTTAGCTCATAGTGGCCAGGAAGCAGAGAGGAGGTGGAAAGGGGGCCAGGGACAAGAAATCGTCTCCATGGGCATGGCTGCAGTGACCTACAGTTTTCTGCCACCTCCCAGTAGACCTTTTAGTTATCCATGGATTAATCTACTGATGAGGTTAGAGCCCTCTTGATCTAATCATTTCCTAAAAGACCCACCTTTGGACATTGATACTTTGGGGACCAAACCTTCAATACATGAGCTTTTGGAGGATATTCTAGATCCAAACCATAACCTGAGTTATATAACTAAAATAAAATGGTATTTGTCTTATTCTGTTTGTGCTGCTATAACAAAAGACCTGAGGCTGGGTAATTTATAAACAACAGAAACTTGTTTCTCATAGATTGTGAGACTGGGAAGTCCAAGATCAAGACACTAACAGGTACAGTGTCTATTGAGGGATCTGATGTTTCCTTCCTAGATGGCGCCTTGTTCTTGCATCCTGCAGAAAGCATGAAAGCTGTATCCTTTCATGGCAGAAGACAGAAGGGCAAAACAGATTTTTGCGGGGGGCTTGGGGGTTGCTTTGTTTTGTTTTGTTTGTTTATTTGTTTGTATGACAGTGCTGAGGATTAAGCCCAGGGCCTCACACATGCTAGGCAAGCACTCTGCCTCTGAATCACACTCACATTGGCCCTCTTCCCCAGATATGTTTGAAGAAAAAAGATGTATTTGGAATGCTGGGGGTATGGATCAGTGATAGAGAGCTTGCTTAGCATGCACAAGGCCCTGGATTTGATCCTTAGCATTGAAAACATAAAAATAAAAAGAGTAGGAAAACATAATCAAAATGCAATGTTTTTTAACTGTTTTCAAATTTTATACAGTATGTTTATAATA
Organism: Geosciurus inauris; assembly: GCA_004024805.1. NCBI lineage: Eukaryota > Metazoa > Chordata > Mammalia > Rodentia > Sciuridae > Geosciurus > Geosciurus inauris. Next base: position 29,938 of record PVHX01015694.1, read on the forward strand.
GTAGGTATAATTTGTGTGTGTGTGTATGTGTTGCTAAGGATTGAAGCCAGGGTCTTGCACAAGCTAGGCAAGCACTCTACCACTGAGCTACACATCACCAGCCCTAAGAAGTATTTGAAAGGTTTCTCTGAAACCAAGGAATAAATCTTCCTCCAGACCAATGACATCAATTGAGATGTTCTGGAGGAAACAAAGGTCAGAGAGGGGCCATTGGAAAATTCCTCTTTGTATTTCCCTACCAAAAAAGACTAATAGAGATTTCTTAGTCCATGTATTACTTATTTCCCTAGTGATTTTCCAGTTCTCAGAAAGATAAGAGAGCTCCTAACATTAACTCCAAACAGATGGTGGCAGTCTTTTGCCATCTTACCCTTCCTCTCTGGGTTCTCCCAGACTGCCCAAATGCAGCTAAAGGCACAGACTGGAATAGGACAGGGAAGCCAGTTGGGCTGAGAAAGTTTGTATGACATCAGGCTTGAAGGCACTTTCAGACGCCAGGTGTCATCTGTGTTTCACTTCAAATTGTCGCAGGAATGTTATTTCTAACCATGTGCAGGTTACAGGACCTTCAAATGACTACTCCAACAGGACTAGTCATTTGAAGGTCCTGTAGAGTCTCATGATGGCAAAATTCAAATCCAGACTTGGAAAGATCTGGTTGTTTAAGTGGGCTAGGGATTGAATTAGAAAAAAGAAATGTACTCTTTTATAATTTGTCATTTCTCTGATGGAAAATGGAAGATTTTAAGTAAAAAAAGGGGTCTGTGCACACATTTCCTTGTTAGTCAGCTTTGCATTGCTGACGAGAACAACTTGGAGGAGGAAAAGTCTATTTTGGCTCAAAGTTTCGGAGGTCTCAGTTCATGGTCAGCCAGCTCCCCTACTCTGGGCCTGAAGCAAGGCAGAACATAATGGCTGAAGGATGTGGTGGAGAAAGTTGCTCAGCTCAAGGCATCCAGAAAGCAGAGGGTGGGGGAAAAGGAGAGGAAAGGTCCAGGGAGAAGATAAACTATTCCAGGACACGCACCCAATGACCTCTTTCTTCCAACTATTTCCCAGTAGTCCATTCAGATATCAAGGGGTGAATTCAAGTAGATTAATCCACTGATGAGGTCAGAGTTCTCATGATCCAATCATTGCCTACAATTCCCACTTCCAAACCGTGGTGCTTTGGGAACCATGCTTTCAACACATGAGCTTTTGGAGGACATTCAGATAGAAACCATAACATACCCCTTCTCCCAGATCCCTGCCTTTAGACACGAAGATCTCCCTCTACTGTCCCCAATCCCAGTAGTCAGGGAGAAATTACTCAGCACCACCACACCCTCCATCTGTGTGGACAGGGCTCTCAGAAGATGGCTTTGTGTAAGGTTCATTATCACTCCAAACACCAATGTCAATCTCAAAGATCCAGGAAAGATATGTCCTTTAAAGGGAGTCTAGTGAACCATTTTCCTCTCTGTGGTCACTGCTGCTCAGGAAAAATTAGTCATAAAATGGGGGGAAAAGTGACTATGCTTAATAACATCTTGCTTCATTTTTATGCAAGATGCAAATTCAGTGTAAGAACCACTTATTCTAGACGGGCGTGGTGGTGCATGCCTGTAATCCCTGCACTTTGGGAGGCTGAGACAGAAGAATTGCGAGTTCAAAGCCAGCCTCAGCAACGGCGAGGCGCTAAGCAACTCAGTGAGACTCTGTCTCTACATTAAAAAAAAACACAAAATAGGGCTGGGGATGTGGCTCAGTGGTCGAGTACCCCTGAGTTCAATCCTCAGTACCAAAAAAAAAAAAAAAGAACCACTTATTCTATGCCAGCTGGCTGAAGCCAGGGCTCTGTGAAAGTGCCACACTATGCTGGATGCTGGGAATATAGCAGTGAACAGAAAAGACATGAGACCTCCTTTTCTCAAAGTTCCTGCCCCATGAGGAATACAGTAAGAAGACTGGCCATGCCGGGCGCAGTGGTGCATGCTTGTAATCCCAGCATTTAGGGAGGCCGAGACAGGAGAATCACAAGTTCAAAGCCAGCCTCAGCAACAGCGAGGCACTAAGCAACTCAGTGAGACCCTGTCTCTACATAAAACACAAAATAGGGCTGGAGATGTGGCTCAGTGGTCGAGTGTCCCTGAGTTCAATCCCCAGTACCAAAAAAAAAAAAAAAAAAAAAAAAAAAAATGAAGAAGACCTGCAATGATAGAAACTGAAAAAGATTGTTAGTTAGCTCCCCATCACTGTGACAAATACCTGAGATAAACAACTTAAAAGAAGGAAAAAGTTAATGTGGCTCACAGTTTCAGAGATTTCAGTTCACGGTTGCTTGTCCCTGTTACTTTGGGCCTGTGGCAGCACAGTACATCATGGTGGGAGCACTGGAAGAGAAAGTCTGTTCATCTGATGGTGGTCAGTAAATGAAAGACAGAGAGAATGACTGGGGGTCCCAATATCCCCTTCAAGGGCACATGCCCAATGACCTAAGTTGCTTCTACGAGGTCCTACATCCTAAAGGTTCAATTATCTCCTAATACCACCAGAGGCTGGCAACCAAGCCTTTAGCATGTGGACCTTTGGGGGATATTTAAGATCCCCTAAATTGTAAGAGAGATCATGTATGGGAAGTTATTCACATAGTTCATTCAATCATGTATATCCCTGAATGACAGCAGAGTGGGATAGACCAGAACCAGGCTCATGAAGCATGCAGAACTGGAGGGGCTAGAGCATAGGACAATTTGGGGAGCTGGGGATGGAGAGTTGGGCAGGAGCAGGCAGACCATGAAGGATTTACCTGGGGTAGAGAGGTGGTAGAGGACTGGGCATGGTGGCACATTCCTACAGTCCCAGATACTTGGGAGATTGAAGTAGGAAGACTGCTTGAGCCCAGGAGTTCTAGGCTAAAAAAAATTAAAAATTTTTAAAAACGTAGTAGAGGGAGTCATCTAGAAAGCTGTCAGTGGGCTTGGGTCCCTGCTTCCAGGTTGGGGGAAGGATGAAGCTTTACAGGGACAAAGACTGTGCAAGTGTAAATGCTCCTCTTCATGTTACACTACTTGGGAGCAATCTGCCACCATCTGCCAGTGGAAAGGCCCATTGGGCAAAGCTCCCTACCAGGCCACTGCAGATGTTGTTGGCCTGCTTGGTGTTCCAGGGTTACTTCTGGCCCAATCACTCAATTTTGGGCCCATGTCTTATACTGGGGTAATACTAATAAAAACCACAGTAGTATTGCCTTTGGGAGAATCTTCTGGCCCTGCTCCCTACCCCTACATTATTTCTCTAATTTCATTTCTTTTCCTTCTCTTTTTTCAGATATGTAATTTTTTAGTTTTTAGCGTTACATGACGGTAGAATGTATTTTTAAAATTTCTCGTAGTTGTAGATGGACAGCATGCCTTTATTTTATCTGTTTATTTTTATGTGGTGCTAAGAATCAAACCCAGTGCCTTCCTTACATGTGCCACTGAGCTATAGCCCCAACCCAGTAGAATGTATTTTGACGTATTATATATACATGGAGTACAACTTCCCATTCTTGTGGTTGTACATGATGTGGAGTTACACTGGTTGTGTATTCATATATGAACATTTATCTTTTTTGTGAAGGGGTACTAGGGATTGAACCCAGGGACGCTAGGCCACTGAGCCACATCCCCAGCCCTATTTTGTATCTTATTTAGAAACAGGGTCTCACTGAGTTGCTTGGTGCCTCACTTTTGCTGAGGCTGGCTTTGAAACTACAATCCTCCTGCCTCAGCTTCCTGAGCCGCTGAGATTATAGGTGTGTGCCACAACACCCAGCCCTCTTCTTTTTTTTTTTTTTAACCCAGGGTCTCTCACATAGTAGGTAAGTGCTCTACCATGGAGCTACATCCCCAAACACTTTTCATTTTGAGACAGGGTCTTACTATGTTGCCCAGACTGGCCTTGAACTTTCAAACCTCCTGCCTTAACCTCCTGGGTAGCTAGGATTACCATTGTGCATTAACCTTGCCTGGTTCATTTTTTCTTCTTATTATTAACCCTGAATTTTTACAAAGTCATATAGCCCCACACATATTTTTTAAAAAGACCCTTGCTGAATGCAATAGCACATATCTGTAATCCCTGTGGCTTGGGAGGCTGAGGCAGAAGGATCATGAGTTGAAAGCCAGCCTTAGCAACAGCAAAGGCACTAAGCAACTCAGTGAGACCCTGTCACCCTGTCTCTAAATAAAATACAAAAAAGGGCTGGGGATGTGGCTCAGTGGTTGAATGCCCCTGAATTCAATTCCAGGTACCCCCCACCCAAAAAAAAGACCCTCAATTTCCAGTCTTTCTTTTTTAATGTTTATTTTATTTATTTTTATGTGGTGCTGAAGATCAAACCCAGTGCCTCATGTATGCGAGGCAAGCGCTCTACCACTGAGCCACAATCCCAGCCCCTCCAGTCTTTCTTGACACTAGGTATGGCAGTGATTAAGGTTCTGGCCCACAGAACACAAATGGAAGTCATTTATCTACATTTCAGGCAAGGCCCTTGAAGTCGGGCTGTGCCCTCCTCCTTTGTTCTGTGCACATATAGTTGTCAAACATGAGATGCGAGCCATTTTTTGAAGATGGAGGAGTAACAACCTAGAAACATCTTACTGCCCTAATGATCTTGGAGGTGCCACACTAGATGTGGGCTGATCACCTCAGATTTCCTGACTGTTCCTGAAATTCACTTCTCTCTTTTGTAAGCCATTGTTATGTTGGGTTCTCCGTCACATGCTGCTGAACCAATCCTATCTGATGGAGGCAGTCATTAGCACATATTGAGGTGTACAGGATTCCAGGCACTGCATTGTTTTGTAGCTGATGCTGCCAGTGGCATCTGGTATCTCCCAGAACCTTCAGTCCAGAACATGTTGATCAAGAGCTCCCAACTCACCACTTCAGCCTCTGGAGATCAGCTTTCAGCCAGTGACTGAGTTAATAAAAATAACCCCTGCTTTAACCTCTCATCCTATCCAATTACTATCTCCATGTTCCTTTATGTCCAGACTCCCAGCAAGGTGTCTGCATTCACTGTCTCTGTTTGCCCATTCCCTCTGCATTCCCATGGGCTTCTATTCCCAGCACTCATCTAAAACTGGACTTGCAAAGGTTCCCCACCTTGACCTGCATGTCAATGAAGCCAGTAGCTGTTGGAAACCTCCTCCGATTAGACTTAGCAAGAAGAACATTGCTGACCACACCTTTGTTCTTGAAGCCTTCAATAATTTACCTTTATGATGCCCCTCGAAACTGTTTTCAGGCTCTTTTCCTTCCCCTGTCCTTTGAGCAGCTCTGATTTCTGTCTTAGTTCTTCTGGTCTTTCTCTCTAGATGATGATCACGTCCAATCCTCTGCTTTGATATTCTCTGTATGTTTATGATTCAAAGTCTCCATCCAGCCTGACTTCTCATCTGAGTTCTAACATCTATGTCCAGATTTCTTTTAGACACCCATTCTTGCTGTGCTTTAGCAAAATACTACCCTTAGACCTGAGTGGTCTGGGCCACTGCCCCTAACCAGGTTCTTCAGGGAGCCCTACACTTTGGATTATCTTCCTTGACATTTCCTAAGTAAACCTACAGAGCTTGGGATCAGCATAGGATTCACTTCCATGGGGGTGATTATGGGGTTCTGTAACCCCACAGAACCACTCTAGTCCTGCTGTCTCGAGTGGTATTTTGTTCATATATCATACATGATGGGGCTACTGTTATGGTTTAGATATTTGGTGTCCTCCAAAAGCTCATGTGTGAGACAAAGCAAAAACATTCAGAGGTGAAATGATTGGGTTGTGACAGCCTTAACCCAATCGGTGAATTAATCCCCTGAAGGGGATTAACTGATTAACTAAAAGATGGCAGGGTGTGGCCAGAGAAGGTGGGTCCGTGGGGCATGCCTTTCAGGTATATATTTGGTGAGCTGAACTTAGGCTGTCTCTGCTTCTGATCATCATGTGAACTGATTCCCTCCACCACACTCTTCCACCATGATTTGCTGCTTCATCTAGAGCCTGGAGGAATGGAACCATCTCTCTGTGGACTGAGAGCCCTAAAACTGTGAGCCCCCAAATAAACTTTTCCTTCTCTAAAGTTGTTCTTGTCAATCTTTTAGTCACATCAGCAAAAAGGCTAAAATAGCTTCTAAGTGGTATACTTTGACCTTGGGCTTGAGCTCTCTGTGTAGGCCCTTGTATCGGCTCCCTGCTCCCAACACTCTGCATCTCTGCTACGTTAGATTGGCAGGTGGTTGAAGATGTCCTTCACCCTGTGTGCCCCCCACTATTGGCATAACTCCAGAGGCTCTGCTGGCACTCAGGGAAGTTACCACAAGTGCTATGAGTCCCTGTGCTGCATGGTAGGCTGTCTTCTGGGATAACTCTGCCAGTCTCCTCTCAGAACTTTCAGGATAATTGTTCCACAACCCAACATGCTCTTCCCATTAATGTCCTTTCTTCCCTTCAATTGATGTGGTGACTCCAACCTCTCAGAGCTGGGTTAGTCTTTAGTTATGTAGGCCAAGGGCTGGGCATTCCTTGTGTAAATAGGGTTGTTCTTACTCCACTTACCAGCCCAGCCCCTCTCCTATCCACCCTACTGGCGGTGTATGAAAGGCAGGAATGCCACCCATCAGTGAAACTGATCATATTCTAGGAATGTAGTGTAGAAATGGGTCATTCTATGCATACATTAACAAATTCCACATAATGAACTTAACATGACCAGAAAACCAATAACCCCTTATATTTTCCTGTATACCCTGCATAAGACTTGCAATTGTGGTCATTTTCAATGAAGCTCTGTGATAACTGTTGAGAGTGATTAGAAGCCAAGATTCATAATATGATACAGGGTCATGAGTAATGACATATTAACATTAAGTAAATGGTATTAGAGAACTACAAAGGCAAGAAATTTACATGATTTCATACAAAGAGCCATGACATTGTGAATGATGACATCATTGCTGTCTGTTTCCTTTGGTGGAAGGTATGAAATTATCCAAGAGTGGCATATTTGACAATAAAGAAAATGAAGCAATAGTCCTTGAACCAGAATGGGAGGAGATGCTACCTACAAAGAATTGTCATGTGCATTAGTCAGACAATTAAAAATGCATAAGTACATCATTTTACCCATTGATCTAAATTTTCTTTAATACATCACTATACTTCACATGGGCCTTGACCTTCTACAAAACTGCACATTTGGTGCCTGTCTCTCAGTGAGTAGCTTTGCCACCCAGTTTGTCAAGCCAGAAATTTAACATTCCCCCTCCAACTACGCTTTCTCCTCCACCACCCACCTCATATCTAATCCATCTCCAAGTCCTGCAGGTTCTACCTGCTAAGCATCCTTCCCCTTCTCTGACCTCTTTGCATCTCCAAGTCTGCACCTTCATCTAGGTTTCTCTTTCCTCATCTGCATGGCTACAGTAGCATCCTGTTTAACCTTATCCTTTCCTAATTCTTGCCAACTATTCTTCATTTTGCAGCCAATGCAACCTTAAAAAAAAAAAAAAAAACTGCATATAGTATGACATCTGTCCCTGGATTTAGAGCATCGCCTCTCATAGGTGAAGTGTAAAGTCCAAACTTCTTAACAGGGCTTAAAAGAGAATACTAAAGCAAGAGCATTGTTCCAAGGGCCTGGGTGTGCAGCTCAGTGGTAGAGTGCTTGCCTAGTAGGTGTGAGACACTGGGTTCCATCCTCAGCACTGCATAAAAATAAACAAACAAACAAATAAATAAATTAAATAAAGGTATTGTGTCTATCTGCAACTAAAAAAAAAACCACTTAAAGGACATTGTTCCATGTTTGGACTTCAGGGGGCAAAATTTCTAACATTTGCTGCATTTAGCTCTTTCTTCCATCTTTCTGTGTGACCATAGGGTGTCAAGAAATATCCTAGCTATTGGCAAGAGCATCAACAGTGCTGAAAAAAAAAAAGAGGCAAACACCAAGTTATTATTAGGCCATGTTCTAAATTTATTGTCTGATTTGTAATTGTGATGATAAAGCATGGCTACATTGGCAAATTTGAAATCACTGATTATCACAAAGCTGGGAAAATTATGAATTTCCCAAGTAGTGTGGAGTGATTTGCTCCAGATCTAATGTACAACTCAAAGACCTAGAAAAATGGCAGAATAACCTCCTCCCCTTCTGTCACCTTGAATTCATTGTACTGATAACCTCAACGGTATCCTGGACCACAAAGAAACACAAAAACTCACAGAAAAGAAGATCTCAGGATTCTTTTTCTAGGGAGGTGATACATTACACACAAATAAAATACACTGATGAGCCGGGCGCA
>PVHX01015695.1:0-45738 GCA_004024805.1 Geosciurus inauris
TAATAAATGTTAGCTACTATCATTTTTGTCAAAGCATCATGTAAAAAGTTCTGTGGGCGTGGGGAGACAGTCTGCCTTGTGAACGAGGCTAAGGGGGTGGGGCGATGGTTCCTCACTCTTTCAACCCTCCCGTCCCCACGCCTGCCGTCCTCTGCCTATCATAAACAAGACATCTGTAGCTCACCTAGTAAGACAGGAGCTGGGGTATGCAGAATGAAAGCACTCTGCACTTAAGGACATTGGCCCAGGCATGAAGGCGGTGGAGGCCCTGGAGGGACAGTGTATAATTAACACAAGGTGGTGGAGTCCACGCTTCCAAACTCAGCTCAGGGATTTTTATTCTACAACCTCACTCACTTCATTTATGGAGGTGTGTAACTGTGTGTGTAAGCATGCATGCGTGTGTGTGCATAAACATGTGTACTTACAGAAATGTATCATGTATGCATATTTACATGGATATATGAAATCTGTACATGCATGAATATGATTCTCTATTAATGGATATTTACATGCGTGAATATGTGTACAGATATCTACACACACACGTACCCATATGTGGATATGTGCATAGATATTTCATTCTGTGTACTCTATCCAGTACCTGCTGGCAGCTCTGTTGCATAATTTATGTCATGAATAATGGATAATATCTATACAGGAAGTTTAGGTTAATTGACATCAAGATGTTTCTTGCACACATTTAGCCATTTTTTTTCACAGCTACTATAGAGTTGGGCGGATTTAGACTTGGTTTTTGTGTTCATGGACATGGTTTTGCTCATCTGGTGCTGAACTACAGAGATGGTTTCAAAAGAGCATATTTCAGGAAACAAAACCGAATGCCATTGTAATAGCAGCCTGCACTGTGGGTACAGAGTTCCCTTCGCTTCTCTGTCACTGTGCATAAGACAAGCTGGGCGATGTGCTGTCTCAGACAAAGCAGCCAGAAAGAGACAGGCAGGGGACCCTGATCCATTCTTATCTATTTATTTATTCACAAACAGTGTGCCAAACTCTGCCCTCCTTGTTTACTCTCACAGTAATTGGGCATTGTAATTCCTTTTTTTAATGAAAACTAGGCTGTACTTTACCTTTCACTGAAGTAAAAAGCCATCGTCGCTACCTCACTTTCTGTTTCCCTTAGTAACACTCATTCATCTCCTCTAATATCAGGGTAGCATTTCCTTCTATCTTAACTCTTTCTTTTCCCTTGTATAATGAACCAAGCTCAATGCTGTCCAATGCCTCCATTTCTTGAAACTTCCCTCTGTGGAAGTCAGAACTCAGTTCAGGAATCTTGACTGGATTTGATTTCTTTGTGTTGAAATAATGTTTTCTCTACATCACACCAGAATGTAGAATGAGCAATGGTTGGCAGGTTCTCCTATTTTGATCTTCATTAGAATGTGATGCTGGGGATCTGCTTATTGGCAATTTCAGTCTTGTTACCTGGATGTGTGCTGTTGTATCAAGAAGAAGCTCAGCTCAAAGGCAGTCACGTGCCACTGTGTCAAGAGCTGGCACCACTGGAGAGTGGAAAACATGAGATGGCAGGCAGGCAAGACCTGGTACACAGCCTGGCACTTGGGGCATCTGATCAATGAATGGGTTGTTCCATTCCCAGGTATCACTGGGACCATTAATTATTTATTATTTTTGCCCCAAATGACTCACTTCTTTTAATTTTATGCATGTGTTATAAAAGAAAATGGGATAATTCTAGTGTCTCTTGGCACTTACTATTTATACAACAAAAGAAAATACAGCACTATTTATTTGAATCCACTAGGTTCTTTCTATAGACAACTGCAGGACATTGAACAGCGTCTTGGGAAGCATTGAGATTCAGAAGTCCTCAAATAATAACAATAAAGAACAATAATATAAAGTGCTTCCTTTGTACAAGGCTCATTAATTTATTCTTTGCAATAATCCTAGCAAGAAACTGTTATTCTTCCCAATTTTTATGCAAGGAAATTGATATTCCCCAAAGTTAAGAATCCATCACTTAAGAAAAAAAATAACAAAAAGTTTTATCTTTGAGCAGTTTTTCTATGTTGAGATTAATCAGCAATATCTGCTTTGATTCTCACAATGATCCTGTGAGAGGAGGATTGCTATCTTCACTGACAGATGAGGAAACTTAAATTCTCCGTGTTGCACTTACTAAGCGGAAGAGCCAATCTGAGTCCACTTGCCTTCCCTGACCTAAGCCTGCAACGTTGGTCTTGATCTCACAGAAACTGCATGACCTCATCCTTAAAACCCAGAGCATCCCTAACAGAATGGAGAAGAAGCAGGGCTGTGCAGATATGCCAGCCTTGTTGTTCTTTCACAAGGGAAAAAATAGTGCTCTGGAAATCAAATTGCAAAGCATGTCAGACTGTTTTCACAGTCAGGAGAACTAAGCCATTAGGAAAAAGCAAAAACACAAAATCAAAGAACAGACCCATGCATTGGATAAGGTGACAGAGAATCACTCAGCACTGGAGAAATAACCAGGCACTTTGGGGCTGATAAACAGATCTTGAGAACAGAGTGGACACAGTACCAGGGAGTTTGTTTATTCAAACGTGAGGAAACTCTCCCAACTCTGGGGGCCATGGAAGGTTACCAGCTGACCTTTTGCCGTCTTTCAGGAAGCACCCAGGAGCAAGGAACAATCAAGCTCGGGGAGAATAGGATTCACAAAGTGCTATTTGTTTTCTTCCATTTGATTTCTATATTCAGCAAAGCACTTCCTTGAAACTGATGCCCACAGCTGTCATTTATCCATTTTGCCATTATCACATCTGAATCCCACAGGCCTGCTTCAAATGCAGAGAGATACACCTGCAGGTTCTGAATGGATTTCTTCAACAAAGCTGTCCAATTGACTCACATTGAAAAATACTTTGATCGACCCATCTCTTTGTGACATGAAACCAGACGCATGGAAAGAAAGGTCTGCTCCTATGACCAAACATGTTGCACTCTCCCCAACAAAACAAAACAAAACAAAACAAAAAACAAAAGCAAGCAAGAAAAGGATTACCTATCTCTTTTTAGAAGATTTAGATGCAAAGGAAGACTGATGGATGCTCCTCTGTCAGGCAGCTACTTTGAGACAGGTGCTCCCAATTAATTTCTCTGAGCCACGTTCACTCTTCACCCTGTGGTCAGATAATTAAAAAATAATGATCTGGGTGAATCTTCTTATGCCAGTTCAGTCATCACATTTGATGACACAAAATAGCCCTTACAAGTATTCCACTAATAAAAGATTTAGTTTTAGCCTGGCGCGGTAGCTCACGGCTGACAGGAGAATCGCGAGTTCAAAGCCAGCCTCAGCAAGGGCGAGGTGCTAAGTAAGCACCTCAGTGAGACCCTGTCTCTACATAAAACACAAAATAGGGCTAGGGATGTGGCTCAGTGGTCGAGTGCCCCTGAGTTCAATCCCTGGTACCAAAAAAACAAAAACAAAAAAAATCAGTTTAGTTTTATTCTGGTATATATGTTAACGAACAAAAGTATTGGTGTTCTAGAACTGAAAGTTCAATTGGACAGATCTATCACCAAAACCAAAAAGACATATGTCTGCTATGCAAAATGCACCAAACATAGACAAATATACAGAAGAACTCTAATAGACAAAAAAATGTATGCTTTGTTTCCACTCTTTTGGCCTATGTATATTGACATAGATGTACTACAACGTTATATGAAGTTTTATGAACTGATAACAGAGTCATTAAAAAGTAATTAACCAAGTAATATCCACGGTCATTGAAAACTAATTGCAAAACACAATTAAGTAAAACATCAACATCATTTTTCTAGTAATACAATATTTTGACTGATAGCCATTATTTCTGTTGGCTTTATAATTTAAAGAACCTTATTTATCTGGCGATTGATTTTTGTGTTTGTTATAGAACCCATGTGCCCTGGGGAAGAATTTTAAATATCATGAAACTGAATTCCTTCCAGTTTGCTTTCTCATTAGGAAGACTGGAGAGACCAGCCCCTTTGCAGAGATTTGACTGAGGCAGAAAAGAGACAATTATGTGGTCTATTACCAATTCTGATGGACTTTATGGTATTTAAAATGAACAAGGCTGTCTTTGTCAGTTCATTAACATGATTCCTTTCCAGAGAATGAGCAGTTCTCATCTACTTCCTCCATTTTGGGAAAACAACCCAATTTTTCTAAAGCTCATTTAAAAGGACAACGGTCCTTGGTCTTTTGATTGAGGATCTGCAGGGCCTCTGAGGGTACCTGAGTCTGTGGCTTATCTCAGACTGCCCTCTTCTAAGAAGGGCTGTGCTCTGTGCTTCCAGTGGAATCATTTGAGGCTTATATGTGCAGAACATAATAACCATTACTGATTTTTAATTCCACAGCATTTATTTTTCTCTTCTTTTTCCTTTTAGGAAGTGAAACGGGTCACATCTGTGATCAGAACACATTGTTTCAAAAGGGCTCAAATTCAGCATGCTGGATTTATTTATTTGACATGTACCCCACTACAAGGATTTTATTGTTTGCATATTATTTTTATTGTACCCTTCAGAAAGTAATAGCATACATTTGCAGTTTTGCGGGTTAAAATGCATGCACCCGAGTGGGCCATGTTCAAAGAAAAAATAGGATCAAAAAGAACACAAGTAATGGATCCTTATGAACACTGGGTTTTTCTTTTGTTCTGGCATATCTGAAGAATTATCTAGCCTCTGGAAAATTACTTCCTGCACCTCTGGATTTGCTGGGATCACAGGTGTGCATACCATAACCTGCTGCTTGCAATGTAGTTCTAAGGAGAGCTCCTCACTGTCTCTTTCTTCAGTCTTTCTGCTGCTGCACAAAATACCCACTTGTATAAATAGTGAGCCGCATGCTGTCTGAGCCTGCTCTTTTGGCCTGACTCTTCCAAGAATGGAAAGAAAGAAACCAAGATGAGATTTTAATTGAATGCTAATTAAAACAAGTGCCCAAATATCTGCATAATTCAGTTCTTGAACAACAGAGTAGAAATGCAAGCAAACTTTAACTGCCCTACTGAAGATGAGTCTGTGACATCCTTTGCAATTGCTCAAATTTCTGGACCAGCTCATCTTGGCCCTTTGGTCAGCAGTGTTATCTCTTGCTTTAATGTGGCTTTTACCACATTAAAATTAACTTCAGTTAACCCCTGAGACCTTCACCTTGCAAAAACCTATTTGTTCTTTGAATAGAGGTGGAGTCACATTCTGGGGATCTGAGGCTCACATAGGTCAGAGGGACTTATTTTAAGAAAATGTAAAAAATGACAAATACACGAGGTACCTTGGAAGTGCACTCTTGATTAAGAATGAGAAAATAAATCACAACAAATTAGTACAGACTTGAGAGTCAGGCCATTCTCCTCCAGGATCTCCTGAGGTGATTGATCAGAAATTCCCAAGTAGAAGCCCTTCCTGGTTGCATCCTGGATTTTCCTCTCTAGCTTTAATAGCTCCATGCCTGGGAGACCCGCACAAGCGGGAGGCTGGGAACAGAGGCTTCTCCAGTTCTGTGACACATCTCGATTGCCCCTTCTGCAAGCAACCTTTGCTGATGTCTGCCTGCTTCCAGTCTCCTGACCCTCCCCTGCGTCTTGTGACCTCTTCTATTTTAGCATTTGTCACCTTGAGTACAACAGGGATCTGTGGAGGAGGAAATTTGAATCCCTCTGCATTTTATCTTCAGTTTCCAGCACAGCCTGTGGCATGTAGCATGCATGAATCAATATTTTCCAATAACAACAAACAGTTGTAGAGTGTTCCCTGTGTGTCTGGCTCTGTTCTAAGCATGTAGCATATTTTCACTATGGCATAGGAACATTATTATTGATATTAGGTAGATGAGGAAACTAAGAAGAAGAGAGCTTAGGAAACTTACACACAACCAAACAACTATCTCAGGTTGGAGCTGAAATTCAAACCTACTCAGAGCACCAACTCCATCCTTTCTCTTGACCTTGTGCTAGAAAGTTAATAAAAGGAAATGCTCTATGAATATTTCTTCCTTCCTGCTTTGAGTGGCTTCTGAACTCTAGGCCTTAAGGCATACTTTCTTACAATGATCGGCTCCTTAAGAACTGATAATCCAATTTGTGGATTTTTGAAGATTTGCAGCCTCTTTGCCCCCCTACAGCTTCCTGCCTGTAGGAAGCATTTACACGCTTGTTACCATCTCCCCCGAGATGCTGGAGGGAGGGGGACATATTACTCCCATTGGCTGCCACCCCCCTCCAGTTATTCTTAATGCTATTGGGGACCTGGGAAGCTAATCTTGCAGGCGCTGTCAGAATGTGTGGTTCCAGATGGGAGGCAACTCTTCATTAGCTGTACTTAGCCTATGCACCCCTTCAGGGCCGGCCATCCAGACCAATCCAATCACGAGAAAGATGTTAAGGATGCAGAAGAAGGTCAGAGGATATCCTTTCAGCAGAGTAAAAAAAAAATCTGGTGGCAGAGTGACAGAATAAAATCTATATTTAAAGAAGATTAGCAGACAAATTGCAGAAAAGGAAGAGATAGGAGGCAAGAAAATCAGTGAATGGCACCCAGGTTGTTACACAGTAGGAGCTTTCCATGTTCATACAGGCCTATGACAACCCAGTCTGATATTTTGCTTTAAAATAATTACTGGCCCAAAGAGATTTTACTGTAGTTCCCCGCCCCAGTCTAATGAGTCTCAATTTATTTTGAGAACCTTCCTTGTGAGAAAAATGTTACTTTAGTTCTGAAAAAAAAAAAAAAAATAGTCCACAACCAAGTCCATCAAAATGATAACTTAGACTTCTGCTTGCTAGCCAGCAAGCCAAGTTTATTACAATTTCCCCCATCAAGGTTGATTTCTATGATGTTGAATTTCCCTTTGGTACGAGTAAGAAATATTAGGCCATAGGGAAATTTTTCTTGCAATTACAGGCAACTAAAAAGGGAAGGCTTCTCTGTTCAAGAGACAGCTTTTGTGATTTTGTAACCCAGACTATATATGCTTTCTGCTACATTAATCTGCCTCGTTTGCCTCAGATGAGAGGTTTTATATGTCATTCCCAGGAAAGACTTGGTGACCGTAACTGTATAATGGAGTTGAGTTCCTAGAAGCTCACCAGGATGGGGTTCCTGACATATTTCAAAGCATTTGCAGAGCCTGGCAGAAATGGGCAGAATTATATCACAGTAAAATTTCACTCATTTAGGAGGCAGTCGTTGGAGTTTATGATCAGGTGGTAACGACATCAGTGACCTTAAGCGCGACAACACACATTCAGCACAGCTGCGTAAGCTGATCGAGGGAAGCAAATTATTTTAAAGCATCTGCTATCACTTTACAGGCATCATTTTAAAGACTGGTGAATGAATTAAATAATAATTAGCTCCCCCCAAAACAAGTTCTTCTTGCTTAGTATGAGTGCATGCATGTCTTAAAATACCACTGTTTAAATTCTAACAATGCCAGTCACCGAGACCCCTCTGCTTAATGCGATGTTATCTATGTTGGCTTAATAGAGTTGATATTTTATTCATCTAAAAATCAAATCTAATAGAACAAAATAAAATACCCAATGACATTATCAGAAGTTATGCATGTGACACTTTTCTAATAGGTGGCTGTTTTGTGGACCATAGAAGTGGATTTTTAGATAATTCAGTGGCTTAGTGTTTGAGTCAGGTTTTCTTTTGGTAATTCCCACTTTGCCTTCAGTCCATTTTACAGGAAAGGAAATGCCTTTTGGTGGACACGAGACCCTTTTGTGTAGCAGGGCCTAACTCTTGGTCAATGCTCATTATTTTTCTTGGAAAATGAATGCATGAAGGATTATATAAGTGAGTGACTGGGACTTTTATATGTGTGCCCTGAATTTGAAGGCAATAAATGTGGAGACTACAGAAACCTTTTCCAGGGAGATCCTGACATGGGATTCTATCTGTGCAGAAGGGAGCCAGCAAGTGGCAGAGCCCAAACAGGCAGAGATACAGATTGCAGGACACAGGCAAGAACCAGGGAACAGGTAGAGCAGGTGCAGAGAGCCAGCAAAAACAGCATCACAAGATAAATTCAACTAGGAGCCCAGAAACAGCTCCACCCAGAAACCAGTGAGAGACGAAACAGGAGAACACCTCCGTGTTTGACAACCCATGAACACATTCATTCAGCTTTTGACACAGTTGTTCATCTCAGCTATTTATTGGGGACTACTATTCAAGAGAGGATATCACAAGCCGGGCACAGTGGCATACTCCTGTCACCCCAGCATTTTGGGAGGCTGAGGCAGGAGGATCACGACTTCAAAGCCAGCCTCAGCAATGGCGAGGTGCTAAGCAACTCAGTGAGACCCTGTCTCTACATAAAACACAAAATAGGGCTGGGGATGTGGCTCAGTGGTCGAGTGCCCCTGAGTTCAATCCCTGGTACCCCCCCCCCAAAAAAAAAAGAAAGAGAGAGAGATGGAATATTACAGGGTCTGGCATTTAATGGTGGCTCAGTGGATTCTTAGGACAAGATTGGGAGCATTCAGAGCAGTATGGCCGTAGACTCAATGGATGCTTATGAAATGGAATTGATTGAAGAAAAAAAGATAAACTCAGTAAGTGGGTCTGGAACAAAGGAAAGAAAAGGCAACACAAGGTGCCTTTGTATTTAGCAAAAAGCCACAGGTCCCCACACACCTTGCTCTCCAGCGTATCAGTGAGAATGGTTGTGTCTATCCTGGCCCAGAAAAGTTTTGCAATTAAGCATGCTGTTGATTTTGTATTTGCATCATCTAATATAATTTCCCATTGACCTTTCTGTTCCTAATGTAGAAGAGTGAATTTGAGTTTGAGAAGGTTGCATGACTCTTAGACTCAATGTGACACAAAGTTGTAGTGCCATCTGTCCTCAGTAATGGCTGCAGTAGCATTAGCTACAACCGGGTGAGCGTAACAACATACACCATTCACCAACCGATTACTTTTGTTCTGGCCAGCTAATCTGTGTCAATGGAGAGAGATGCAAGAGGATGGACAGTGGGCGAAATGTGGAATGTTCCTCTTTTTAAAAATATATTTTTAAATTTTTTCATTTGACTACATGCCTGAGCAGTGAAGTCTTATGGTATAAAAAATGATTAGAAACCCATAGATCTTCTCATTCTTCGGGTACAGCGTAAGGACTTACAACTATAATTAGTACAAGGAAAAGAATTGTCCTTGTGTGTCTTCAGAGTCTAAAGGTACTTGGCATACAGGAACCTTCTCTCACATCAGCTGAGATGAACTGATTTTGGAAAATGCAGACCGATCTGGGAAGTTTCCTTTTATTGGTAGGAAATAGGGTGTGGGGAGGGATAGAGAGGATTAAAGAGAAGGCAGCATCCACCTAACACGCTGCTGGAAGCTCCTCCTGGGCCAAATTGAAGTTAAAGGGAGGAAGATGCTAAAGCACAAAGGGAATTGGAGATGCTGAAGGGCAAGTCCCGCATCTTGGGCATGCACAATAGCCCGAGGGACCGACCTAACGTTAACCTGTTGGCTAGTTATCATATCATTAATATCAGACTTGCTCCCCCTCTGTGCATTTTCTCTGGGAAAGAGAAATTTACGCATGCACAGTAGAAAAGCAATTATGTTAGATTCAACTGTCAATCAAGGTGTCAATCAACCTCAAATCCACCCAGGGGAAAAGGGGAAGAACTACAACAGATGAATAAAAAAAAGCAAGCTGCATTGTATAGACGGGGCCTTGAGCTACTTTGCAGCTTGGCCCCCTCTGTTCTCCAGAGTGAACTTCCACTTTCCATAAACCTTGGCTTTGCTCGCCAACTTTCAGTTCTTGCTCAGGAGCCTGGACCTAGCGCTCCCTGGGAACCCCTGTCTGTGTGCACTGGTGACACTTGAAACCTCTCCTGTAGCAGAAATCACTCTGTCATACTAGCGAAAGAGTAAAATGAGGAGTAAGAAAGAAGAAGATGGAGGGTGGATTATTCTCAAAGTGAAGGAAAATATTCACTGGGTTTGGAAAATCAGAGAGACTAGCCAGGGATCAAGAACAAAGCAAGGTGACAGTGAAGCCATCCTACTGATAAAGTCAAATTTCTGACTGTGACTCTTGTTTTTTTGTTTTTTTTTTTTTTGGTACTGAGGATTGAACTCAGGGACACTCAAACACTGAGCCACATCCCCAGCCCTATTTTGTGTTTTATGTAGAGACAGGGTCTCAGTGAGTTGCTCAGCGCCTCGCCATTGCTGAGGCTGGCTTTGAACTTGCGATTCTCCTGTCTCAGCCTCCCAAATTGCATATTTTTAATGTCTGCAACATTAATGGTCTTTTTTGAAGCACAATGTTTACTCCTGGATAATCTAGAATTGAGATGTTGTGTTTCAATGTAGTGGCAAATCAAATACACAAATACAAATGTGTTGCAACTCTAAGTTGGTGGAGAAACTCTCAGTTTAAAAAATTTCCTTCATGAATGTTCAGGGACAATTAATAAGAGTTTAAGGTAAACCTACTATACAGTTTAGTGGCATGCAAAACACAGTAAAAAATCTCCATCCTTCAAAGAGAAACTGGAGGGAAGAAAAGTAGCACATAGGTTTGCTCCTAATTATATAACACAGACCAATAGTTTGCAAATGTTCACTAGTCTTCAGTAAATAGTTTTAAATAAAGAGGTTAAACCTAATACACATTTGGCCCCTGATTTGATTTGGGGCCTCACTGATGGTAAACTCACTGCTTTTTTGCAAAATACTCATAAACTAGAAAAGTCTAGTTTGGAAAACTAACCTCACCAGAGAGAAGAAGGAAAAGAAGAATCAGTAGAAGAAGTTAAAGAGGGAGGGAAGGAGGAAATGACCATGTACCAAACACTAAAAATATCAGAGAAAGCATTTAAAGATAAGTCTCAAAGGTGTACAGTCGTCTCTTTCTGTGGAAAAGGAACTTGCAAAGTCTACTCTGGTCTTTTTGCTAAAGAATACTAAGTTTAGATTAAACACAGTCATGAAATGCACTTCAGAAAGATTACATAAAATAGTTCCTTTAAAAGAAACTATTGATGCTACTGAAATGGTCATATTAGTAAAAGATCATATCAAAGACTGTTTTACCCTTTTCTTTTCCAAAGAAACTCAAAGTCACTTGTGATATTACCCCGGAGCCAAAACAGTCAAGTAACAGAGAGAGGAAAAATATGAAGCAATAGAAATAAATGCTCCAATTTGAAATGCATTTTAAATTTTTTTTTTTAAATTTAAAAAGAAAGAAAGAAAAAAGAGATGCTCCAACCTTGCAGTTGTCTGACCAATCCTCTCGCTCTTCCTCTGAGGTGCTTTTTAGTTTGGAGTAGAAAGTGTTCACACAGGAGAAATGGACAGGATCGCTGGTGGGCTTCACCTGGGCTGCCACACAATACAGTAAACAAATGTTCCAGAGAACGGAGCAGGGTGAAATGGCCTTATCCCCAGACTGCTGGTTCAAAGGTCTTCACTTTGAGTTGAAAGAAGGTGCAAGCCACACACTGCCTTGTGTCGCTCAGAAAAAGGTGTGAAACTGGGAAGGAGGTTATAAGGACAGTCGGTCCAGTTCCCTGTCTTTACGCACATGCCACACACACGAAATTTAAAATGGCCTTATCTACTCACTCAAATCCTGCAAAAATGCATACACAAGCACACATAGGCACACATAGGGAGAACACACAGCCGCACATGCTTGCACATGCCTGTGCACACCCATCCCACACGAGCACACCACAATGCACATCACCCACTCGCAAGCATGTGCGCACTTAGAATACACGCTCGTGGGTGACCATGGACATCATGCATGCCTCACGGAGGTACACCTGCACACTCCTGGACATGCAATCCCACAGAAGGCACACATGAATGTTCACAATGATAGTAACATGAGATAACATACACTGATGGTACAAGCCCTCCCATGCTCACCGCAGCGCATGCCTGGGTATAGCCACATGCACACACACGCAACCACGCACAGAAAGCAGTACAGACACAGGCACACAAACAGCCATCAGAAGACTCTTGAGAAATTAAATACATCTCTATTAAGACATTTGGGGGCTTTAAGAGACAAAGAAAGAAAGAAAGAAAGAAAGAAAGAAAGAAAGAAAGAAAGCCAGCCAGCCACTATGAGAAGGATGGAATGAGCATCTTTTCAAGTCCCTGAGATCTTTTCCTTTGCAGAATGGAGACTGCACTTGGATTCTCCAGGAACCCTGTAAATGCCCTAGCAAGTGAGGATAGGTGTGTCTGACTCCAAAGCATTGGACAGCATTTGCTTATTTGCTTAATCCTCTAAGCACAGGATTCAGTTCCTGGTTGAGTTGAGCAATTCGATCAAGGTCACTGAGAACAGGAGGAACTTGACTAGCATTTAAGCATGAACCACAGGACCCCTCCCTTAAATTCACTTCAGTATTTCACTTAACAGGAAAGAGCTGTGGACTTCTAAAAAAATAAAATAGAGGCTTCTCCACCTAAAATTCTATATAATTCATCATCCTAGGTTAGGAGTCTGACAGTGATGAGCTGCTCATCATTTGTATGTGGATTGGTTGCATTTTAAGCAATTTCATATACGTGGAAGATTGAGATGTGTCCTTGTAACAAACTGACTGAGGCTCTGTGCATTAAAGACACCAGCTTGCACTGAAAATGCTAAACAATGACGTTTCTAATATTAACCATGGTCAATTGGAAAGGAGTGAAAAAATCTCCAAAGCTCAACTTTAGGATACATGTTAATGATTATGTTTTGTCTGAGAATAAGACCACCATTCTCTGGTGCGCAGGTCCAAAGCCTAATTCCTTACTGCCCTCTGGTGGTTGTTTTAAGGAACAGCTTTCTGATCATGGAAAATCCTCCCCCTTCCTGTTCTAAATTTCTAAGAAATAATGAACCAGTACAAATGCTTTAAGGTGAACAAAAGAGTTTGTTGATATTTGACAATTTTGATCTACAAAAATATTATGGTCACGGATATGGCTGGAAAGTCTCTTTGTGGTCGCTCAAATATGGGCCACATCTAAGCATAACTCACGCACCATGGTCTTGGATTCGTTTAACTTAATATTCTAAAAGAACTTCTGGTCTATTTAAGTGTGATGAGAATTCTCCCCCACTCTTACAATCCAAAGTTTCTTCACTTTTGACCAACGTGGCCTTCTGAGCCATCAGAATTGGAAGCATCCCTGTATTTCCACGTGAGCTCTTTTTCTAACTGTGTCTCTCAGTTCTTGGGAGTCTCCTCTTGCCTCATCCATGAGCTATCTGGTCTTTGTTTCCCAGATCAGTCCATCTGTCTTGGGCATATCTAATTCCATTGACTCTATGCCTTCTTTCTCTTCCAGTGGCCAACTCCCTGAACCCAAATGTTAATTGTTTCTTTTTTTTTTTTTTGGTTCTGGGGATTGAACTCAGGGGCACTCGACCACTGAGCCACCTCCCCAGCCCTATTTTGTGTTTTATGTAGAGACAGGGTCTCACTGAGTTCCTTAGCACCTCGCCGTGGCTGAGGCTGGCTTTGAACTCGGAATTCTCCTGTCTCAGCCTCCCAAAGTGCTGGGATTACAGACATGTGCCACCACACCTGGCTTCATACTTATTCTTTTTTAAAAAAGTTTTATTTCTTCTTTTTGGCTATCCGTGACAGTAGAATGTATTTTGACATATTATACATACATGGAGGATAATCTCCCATTTTTGTGGTTGTACATGATGTAGAGTTATCCCGGTCATGTATTCATATATGAACATAGGAGAGTCTATCTGATTCATTATACTGTCTTTTCCATTCCCATCCTCCATCCCTTCCCTCCATGCCCCCCATCCAGTCCGGTGAACCTCCACTCCCCATCCCCTCACTCTTGTCTATTGTGAGTCAGCATCCACATATAAGAAATAACATTTGGCCTTTGTTTTCTTAGGATTGGCTTATTTTGCTTAACACAGTAGTCTCCAGATTCATCCATTTATTGGCAAATGCCATAATTTCATTCTTTTTTATGGCTGAGTAATATTCCATTGTGTATATATATCACATTTTTTTTATCCATTTCTTTGTTGAAGGGCCCCTAGGTTGTTTTCATAGCTTGGCTACTGTGAACGGAGCTGCTATAAACATTGATGTAGCTGTGTCATTATAGTGTGCTGATTTTAAGTCCTTTCAGTATAGACTGAGAAGTGGGATAACTGGGTCAAATGGTGGTTCCATTCCAAGTTTGCTGAGGTCATGAAGGCAGAGGCCTCAGGCATGATTAGTGCTTTTATAAAAAGAGGCAGAGCCAGTTAGCTCTTGCCTGCTATGTGAGGCTACAAGAAGGAGCTAGCTGTCTGTGACCTGGAGGAGGATCCACTCCAGAGTCTGACAACACCAGCCCACAACCCATGGACCTCCAGGCACCAGAACTGTGAGAAATAAATGCTCATTGTTGAAACCACTCAGTCTGTGGAAATATCCTAAAGGAGTCCAAACCAATCAAAGCACCATCCTAGGTTCATTGGGTTTGGCTCCATAAATTAGACTCACAAAAGGGAGATTTATATGAGAAAAACAAAGTTTATTAAGACTTAGAACTGCACAAATGAAAAGGGTTGTAGGTTTGCAAGGACCATTAACTGTGGCAAGGTCGATGTGTCAGCGAGATGAATGGAAGTAAGGTTTCTTTGAGTAAGGTTAGATAGACTCTTCCGGCGTCTTCTCTGAGCTGCGTCTAGAGTTGTCTCCATGACTAAGAATAGTCCTGCTGTTCCTAGTAGAGAGAGGAGGGCAGACAGTGTGTACTTTGTCTGCTTCTTCTCACTTTAGCTCAAAATAATCCTGATGCTAGGGTAGTATTTGTTTTCGTTGATGCCACTGTGAACCACTTTAAGTACCTTGCTGTGGTTTGGATATGAGGTATCCCCCAAAAGTTCATGTGAGACAAGGTAGGAACATTCACAGGTAAAATGATTTGATGGTGAGAGCTGTAACCGAATCACTGGATTAATCCATTTGATGGATTCCTCATATGAAAGGATCAGTGGGTGATAACTATAGGCAGGTGGGACATAACCGAGGTAGTGGGTTGCTGGGTCATGCCCTTGGGGATTATATTAGCCCTGGCTCATTGCACTCAAATTTTCTCTACTTCCTGGCTGTCCTGAAATGAGCAGCTTTCCTCCTCTATGCCCTTCCGCCATGACATCCCGCCTCACCTCAGGCCTAAGAGCTATAAAGCCGACCAACGATGAACCTATGAAATCTTGAGGCCAAATAAAGTTTTCCTCCTCTAAGTTGTTCTTGTCAGGTGACTAAAATATACCTGAACCTACATTATCAGCTCAGTGAAATGATCAGAGTCAAGAGAAGCCCCATCGACGTCCATCACACGTAAACCCTGCATGTACGAACAGGAGCAGTATCCTCACCTTTTGTTGCAACCACCAACTCGGTCCTTGCAAGCATCCCTGCGGCATAGATTTTATGCAAGTCTATGACTGCATGAGGAAGACACTGCCTTCTGGGACCTCAGTGGACTGGCTTTTCTATTGTCAAACATAAAAGAACTTGATTTAAAAAAAATAAAAACTTTTAGTCTTGGCTCTGAACTCTGAAGATCTTGGGCATCATATGTAACTTTTTTTTTTTTTTTTTTTGGTACCGGGGATTGAACTCAGGGGCACTCGACCACTGAGCCACATCCCCAGCCCTATTTTGTGTTTTATGTAGAGACAGGGTCTCACTGAGTTGCTTAGCACCTCGCCATTGCTGAGGCTGGCTTTGAACTCGCGATTCTCCTGTCTCAGCCTCCCTAAGTGCTGGGATGACAGGCTATCATATATAACTTGAAACAAGAAAAAGTTGAGCAAACCAAGTCAATGACTATCTTGGATTCTGCAGGTGCATCAAGAGAAATACAGAGACCTGCTTAGCTGGAGCAGAAGCTGAGTCATTAAATGGTAGGGAACACACACGGTGATTTTGACAAATTACCGGAAGATATATATATAACAAATAACAGTGAGAAACTCTTAGAAAGCGTTGTAGCTTGTTTTCCCACCACCCCCCTTTCAGTGTGCTTTATATTTAGGAACCCCATCAGGTTCTAGGGGAGAAGACTTGGAAAGATTCACCTTCTAGCCCGGCAGGGAAAAGGAAGGGTAATCAACGTGAAATAGCCCAGCGTCTTCTCCATAGCAAAGGCCGGCTCTCTAGGGGGAGCCTTTAGGGAAGATTTACCTCTGCAGGGGGTAGGTTCTGCCATTGAGGCTCCATTCAGGCCTCTCAGTGGGAAAGCAGAATCAGCAGCAATGGAGACTTTGCAGGAATTCAGGGAGAATGCCACCAGAGCAGTGAGAGCTGTGCTCTGAAGGCTCCAGGCACAAGATACAGGCCCATTAAAACACTGAGATTCGATCAGAGCATTACATAATCCTTCTCCCTACCCCTTCAGGGTCCAGTACTGTCCAATAGAACGACATTGGACTACAGCTTGAAAGAAACGCAAGACACAGCCTCTCTTTGCAGAGAAGTACTCAGGAAACCCAGAGCCAAGAGAGGGAAAACAGCCAGGTTAATTCATTAGCTGAGTTATAGACCTCTGGCCTCTACAGTAAAAGGAAATATTGAATATGACCCCACCTTCAGAAAGAGTGACATCCATCTTCACACTAAAGGCCCATTTACCTCAGTTTCACTCCCAGAGGTGCATGCCTGACTCCTACAATTACTGCAAGGCATGCATGATAAAAGATGGAAGAAACAGAATTTAAGGAGACAAAGCTATTATCAGACTAAGACTCAGGCATGACTCATATTGGAATTATTAGGCAAGGGATGTAAACCAAATGTCATTAATATTATAGGGGTTCTAATGAAAATGGTCGAGAACATGTAAGATCAGGGAGTCATAAGCAGAGAGACAGAAATTCTAAGCAACCAAAGGAGATGCAGAAAATCAAAGATGATTTTCAAAGACATGAAGAATGCCTGATATGGGCGTATCAAAAGAAAATGGATTATCTGATGCTACTAATGAGTATATTGGTTTTGAGATGATGGACCTGGAGATTCCAGGCTGAATTAAATTAATCCAATTGGTTGCTAATAGGGCTGGGTCAGTATTCTCCAACAATGGGAATATCTGCTTCTGTCGTTAGGACTCCAGGAGCTTCTTGATCCACAAGTAGTATAAGCTAGACCCACTGATCCTGAAAATACCTCACTAGAAATTTCCCTAACCCCCAAACCAGCAGCAACAATATAAACCAACAAAATGAAACCAGAGCATCGAAGAAACGTGGGGCCATTTCAAAAGGTAATGTACACATTTACTGGAATACTAAAAGGAGAAGAAAGAGAGATGAGGATGTAGACATATTTGAAATTAAAAAATAATAATCCTTCAACCACATCGATGACTACATGCATCACCAAGCAGAGCTTCTAACAAGATATTTCCAAAATTGACCGGTGACCTCATGGGCACCTATGAGGATAGAAAGCCTGCATTTCCAGGAGTGATAAGCTCATTGTAACTATAGCAATGGTGTCAAAAAAATGTCCCTAGGAAGAGAGAATGTTGGAATGGCAAATGGGGACAAGAAAATGAAGGATCATGAAGACCAGTCTGTATCATTTAGACTTAAATTTAAGATCTGTGATAAATATTTGCTTAAAAAGAAATAGTCATTATGCATTTTAGAGTCAGGCAAGGCCAGAGGCCCGGAGACCATTGTAATTACTGCCCAAGTTTAGCAAAGGCCAAAGGAGATCCGAGGGTTGAGGCAAAGGTCAAGACTTTTTTCAGGGGTGGAACATGGAGTGAATCCTATAAAGTAGCCAAAGTTGTGAAGATGGTGGAAAAATTAGAAGAATACAGATGCACACTGGGAAATCCAACAGACCATCAGCTGTATGAAGCTCTTCTCCAGTGCAGGAGCCAGCATTTCTAATGGAGCGTTTTCAGGGCAAGGAACACCAAAGACATAATTTAATTTTCCTTCCAGAAAGATGGTAAGATTTATCAATGAATAAGGAAATGCATTTTAACTACTGGTATGACCTTGAAAATCATGGAGGATGCTGTCCGCTTACATAGGGCTGAAAAAAGCTGATGTGGCTGTTTTTACAATTTCTGAAGGATGCCATTAAGGCCTGGTATCCCACACCTGCAGATGCTTGTGGGCCTCTCACTGCAGCCGGACTGACTTCAACACTCTAATTACCAGTTATCCCAATGGGCGAATTAGCTGAGTAGTTCTGTGATTTATCCTGACTGATTGCCACCATGGTACCACATTGGCAGATGGAATAATCAATGCAATGCATTTTTAGCAATTGCTATTCTGGCTTTCTTCAATGTACATGTAATGTCAAGGCCTCACAGTTATATCTTGCATATTTTAAGGCAACTTCCTCTTAAGAATCACATCGATAGAGTATGAGCAAAAATGCTTCTACGGCTGACCTTCTGTATGTGCGTGGGTGCTGCATCTACAGATCCAACCAACCGTGGATTGGAAATATTTGGGGGGAAAAATGCTTATCTGTATTGAACATGCACTGACATTTCTTGTCGTCACTTGCTTTCCTAAACAATATAGCCTCCTCACTGTTTTACACAGTGCTTACCTTGTGTTATGCATAAGGAATCTGGAGATGACGTAAAGAAGACAGGAGGAAATATGTAAGAAGAGGAAAGACAGCGGAATGAATTTGACCTAATTTTCCTGTGCACATAGATGAAAACATCACAGTGGATCCCACCACCATGCATACCCACAAGAATGGAGTCCTAACTAGAATAAGATACAGTCCATGTTTATATAGTTATATCAAAATGGATTGTACTGCCATGCATAACTAAAAAGAACCATATTAATTACTTATACAAGAGGATGGGTGCAGGTTGTGGGCAAATCTTAAAATATTATACCACTTTTTGGGGGAAGGGAGGTACTAGGGATTGAACTCAGGTGCATTTGACCACTGAGCCACATCCCCAGCCCTATTTTGCGTTTTCTTTTTTTTTTTTTTTTCCTATTTTGCGTTTTCTGTAGAGACAGGGTCTCACTAAGTTGCGTAGCACCTCGTCGTTGCTGAGGCTGGCTTTGAACTCGTGATCCTCCTGTCTCAGACTCCCAAAGTGCTGGGATGACAGGCGTGCACCACCACACCCAGCCAGTGTTCTCAAGAAGAGACTTGAGAACAGGTGGATATTGGAACCTGCTGGGCATCCTGGAACCACTCCCTTTTAGATGCTGAGGGTCAATCTACCTGTAGCCCTTGGATGATGGGCAAGAAGGACAAGATGATTAAGTGGCCAAATGGTCTTTTGCTGATTCTATTATAAGGATTTTGTTTGGTTGTTATTCATCACATTATGCAAAAATCTCTTTTATGTGTATCTCTGGGAAAATTTCTCTAATGCTGATGATAGCTGCCCTGTTGTTTTTCTGAGAAATTGGTCTTTCAAATCTTTGGTAACACATGCTTCACATAAAAGCCCATATTTCCTACTTGACTGGTCAGTGTAAAGTTTAGAAGCAAATTTGTGAGGAGCTTATACCACTTGTTGATAAAGAAGTTCCTGGAGTCCTAACAATAGAAGCAGATATTCCCATTGTTGGAGCATAGTGACACAGCCCTATTATCAATAAATTGGATTAATTTTATTCAGCCTGGAGTCTCTAGCTATATCATCTCAAAATCAATATACTCACTAGTACCATCAGGCAAGCCATTTCCTTTGAGGAGCTGAAAATAATGTTTAAGAATATTGAAACTCCTGAGTTTTAGCAACGTGTCAAATCTCTCTCTTTGATATCTGCAGGGCTTCCAGACTGAATCTCATTTACCTTTAGTCTGCATCTCAAGACTGCACCTTTATTAGCATCAGCAATTTAACGCAGCTACAGGTGCGTGCAGAAACAGGCACATGAGGGAGAGGCCCTCCATGAACTCACTCCAGGGAAAACACCCTCCTATGGTATTTAGGACTGAGCAGACCTGTCCTATCACTTTCTTGCTTCAAGGAGAGACAGCTCATGATCATTACTAAGATAAAAATGATGGAATTGTTTTCAGCTTGTACAGCATGACTGCATGATATGCTGCTCAATTGAAAACATAATGGATTCTTCTGCTCGGGATTGGGCAAACTGTTTCTCAGAAATGATGTTACATTTTCAGAGAAGAGTAATAGTCCCAAGCTTAATCAACTCTCTGAAAACATAATGTACATTCATGGAAATAACTTAGGAAAACATCCTGAGGATTTTATCTTGGTGGGATGTGGAGCACACTCCATTCCGTGGGACAGAAACCATTCCGCATGTACCCTGAGGGCCATTAAATTTCCCAGGACTGGCAATAATGAAGATAAACAGTTTAACCTTTGCTAGACTTGAGACCCTGGGTATCACAATGTCTCATTAGAAAGAAACACACTGGGAAAAGAGAAGGTAAATGAGGGTTGGGGTTGTGGCTCAGCGGTAGAGTGCTCACCTAGCGTGGGTAAGGCACTGGGTTCGATCCTCAGCATCACATACAAATTAATAAATAAAAAATAAAATTATGATTAAAAAAAAGTCAACCTAAAATAAAGAAAAGAGAAAGTAAGTGTATTCCACAGTACCGTGCCTCCCGTGGCACCCCAAATATGCTACCCTGGCACTCTAATTTCATTTTCTTGTTACCATCTTGCTATTTTCTACAGCTATGGAACAAGGCTTTTGTGAAAGACTTTTCTTACCAAATTCTTAGCTCAGGTTTGAAGAATCAAAACCATCAATGTGTTGAGAGACTAGCTTGCACTGTACTCTATAAATGGGAATTCTTTAGGGACAAACATTGGATCTGCAATTATCTAGAACTCTATTTTTAGGAAAGGGTGGGGAAGAAAGATGTCACACTTCTTGTGATTAGGATACCCTATGACAAAAGCCAAAGCAAAAGTTAGTTTTATGCTGATCATTAGAACCTGATGATAGATTATAACGGTATCTTAGTTTTTCCCGTTCATAAGATAAAGCAGTAGAACTAGCAATGCATTTTTCTGCTTCTCTGAGTAAATCTCAGGAAGGAAGGCATCTGTAAGAAGTCTTGCTTCAGACCTCACCTTGCAGGGGACAGTGCGCTCAGAGGCAGACCCTCGCTTCTTTTGATAGAAATATGGGAAATATTACAAGGTGCAGCTATGGATGGAGAAACACGTTCTTGTTATTTGGAAGAACCAATTAGTCTCCTGAGCTGTTCTGAGAAGGTTCAGAAAGCTAAGTCACAGTCTGAGATGTTCGAAGATGATCTAACCTTTTACCTATTCCCAGAAGAGAAATTAAGGCCACCTGGCCTAGGAAGAAAGGCAGGTAGCAACTCGGCAAAGATGGATGATGATGTCACTTCCTTATTCCCACATGGAGTTAGTCAATGAGACACTTTTATGAGTACCAGAGGTAAGAGTTTAATGCAATAAAGTTACATGAGAACATGAGAAATGGAATAAATAATTTTATCATGTTTCTAAATCCTCTAGTTAAATCATGGGATCATAGAGAATCTTCCCACTATTTTACGTTGGAATATTTAAGACAGCACAACAAGTAGAGCTTCAGCTGGGGTATAGCTCAGGACCAGAGCACATGCTTAGCATGCGTGAGGCTCTGGGTTCAGTCTCTTGCACAGAGAGAGTGAGTGAGAGAGATAGTTAATTAGCTTGAGCTTGGGAGAACCAAGCAATCATGAATACAATATAACACAGATATACCTAGAATTGAGAATGGGTAGTTCCTTAGAAGTTCAAAGAAGATCATCGAGGCAAGAATAGAATAAATCATTTTACCTATTAAAATAAAATACTGTTATCTTTGCCTTTAGTAGACAGAACCACTGTTTGACTTTGAGGGTCTCAGGTACTCTTGCCTTGGTTGGATCACTTTTTCCAAAAAAATATTAAAAGCTGCATTTTATGACTGCATTGTCTTCAAATGAACATATTAATATTATTACTTATTATTTTTTTACCTAAAAGTGATTTATTTTTCACTGATTCCCTAAGATACTATGGGCCTTAGGCACGGTGATCGAGAAGTCAGGTCTGCCCTGGTATGCTATAGCTGTGCCTCTACAGAACCAAATGCTCATTCCTGGGCATCACATCTTAGGGAAGTCACACAGCGCACTGAGTTGTACCCAGAGAAACATTCAGAATAATAACCTCACATGTTTTCTTCTCTCCAGTCATTTTTTCATGCTAGTTTGGTTGGCAAATATATCTGCTCCCCAAAGCCAGTTGGCTGGTTCCCTGTGAGCCTTCTCAGTCTTTATCAAGGGTCCTCCTAAGGAAGCTCCAGTTTCTTAAAGTTTCAAATCTTCCGAGATCTTACAACCTCCTCTGAAAGTGCAATTCAAATTCATCTCTGCATCACAGATTTCTTTCCTGATATCAATCGAACCAAATACAGTAGAACTGTAGCTCCACAAGAGCAGAGACTATCTTGGGGTCCACCTCACATCCACACCATGAAACCATGAGACTTCATACATTCACTAGAGCATTGGCTGATGGTAAGAAATGAACAGACTAGACATCCATAGGATGATACACACAACCACATTCCGAAGCAGATAAATCTTAAAATATAATGGTGATTGGAAAATCACAAATGATAATTACTGTGTTGCTTCTTTGCATAAATAGAAATCCCCCAGCCAATATTGTACTTATAAATGCATTATGTTTTAAAAATACAGAAATTGGAATGAGATATGAAATGACCCCTTGATGGAAGTTGCCTCTGGGCAGGAACATAATTGATGAAACTTAAGAAGTAGTCAAAGAGATCTTTATTTGATTTATAGCATTTTAATTTCTTCAGAAATTAAAGTCGAGGGTCAGAGATGGAAGTGTGGGCATTTGCTATATAGGCTTTATACTTATGTATATATTTTATATTTCCTACCAAAAGGAAGTATAAAGTGAGTAAGGCTCCCAACCAGGCTCTCAGAGTTCTGGAATTGTAGCCAGATTGTGCCAAAGGACCCTCATTGGAACCCACCCTAGGGAGTGGGCGTGGGATGCGCATGCGCAGCAGGAGAGGCACCTCTTGAAGGATGTCAGGGACATTCTTGAGGCAGCTGCGGAGGCTCATGAGCAGGGCCAAGCTAACCACTTGGGGAAATTAAAGGCAAGGGATTGCTATGGAAAGAAAGGAAAGGGCTAAACGACTGCTGCAGCTGAGCCTGGAGAGGGGAAATGCAAACAAGGCATGTCCCAGTCTGGTTCTCACAGATAAGGTGCTTTGTGCGAGAGTCGGTGCATTGAATATGCCAGCGACTCAGCTCGCGGACTTAGCCGCTCCTACCCAGAAGCATCCATCAAGGCATGAGCCGGCCACGGTGCAGGGATATTGACAGTCTTCTTGCAACGGGATCCAAAGAAACCGTACTTGCTTTTCTTACAAGAAAAATAAAAGTGGCAAGGATGATAAACATGCAGTGTGGGGTTTAGATAAAAGAAAAAAAGAAAAAAAAAAGATTTTCCAACAAATTCTCCTGACAGGAGGAAAGCAAAAGAAAAGAAGTTAGGACTTTGAAAATGGTATTAACCAAAACAGATATTTGGAATTAGTGCTGTGCTTTTATCAGACAGTATGTTTTTTAAAGCATAATCACAAAAATGCAGACTGCTTGGTGATCTGATGTTAATTTATTAACTAGGGCCTTCTAATATGTTTAATAAATTAGTTAATTATTTCTATTTTTTTTCTTTGACAGGTAATAATTGTATGTATTTGTGGTGTGCCGTGTGATGTTTAAATACACACACACACACACACATGTGTGTGTGTAATGGTTACATCTGAGTAATTAGCATGGCCCTCCCCTCAAGCACTCATAATTTCTATGTAGTGACAATATTCAAAATCCTCACTTATATCTATTTTGAAATACACACTATATAACCGTTAACTAGGGTCACCCTCCCATGCAACAGAACAGGAACATTAGTCTGTTAATTTATTTACTGGCTATTATAAAATCCAGAAAAGTGTCCATTTGCTATTAAAACACTGCTTTTTAAATACTAGAAGTCAAGTATTACCAGCTGACCCTTCAAGAACAAGAAATAAGAGTACATGGCAAGCGGGTGCTGTGGTCCACACCTGCAATCCCAGTGGCTCAGGAGGCTGAGGTAGGAGGATCACAAGTTCAAAGTCAGCCTCAGCAACTTAGTGAGACCTTGTCTCAAAATAAAAAATAAAAAGTGTTAGGGATGGGTCTCAGTGGTTAAGCATCCCTGGTACCAAAAAAAAAAAAAAAAAGATATATTTATCAAGCCAAGGGAGCTGGGTTTTGCTGAGTTTTATTCCAGCCCTGCCATTTGTTTGAGTGAGCCACCAACTAATCTGGGTCTCATGTCCTAAAAGGAAATAAATGATCCATGGCATCCCTTTATACCCTAATATTTTAGAATATTATGAAATCTATGGGCTGTGGAAATTAGAAGAAAGAGAAAACCATCTCAAGAAAGAAAAAGATTCTTCTAGTAAATGATAGAAGATGCATGTTATTGAATGGTAAATTATTTAAATAGAATGCGCTCTCAAAATTCCCTTCCCACAGGGACTCAGGGTGTGAGAAAATTATGAAATACAAATTTGAATACAGAAATTCACTGGTATTTTACTTTCTGGTTTTGGATATAACAGAAGAATAACTGCAAACATTTCCCTTTAGTTTGTGAAACGATTTGAAGATTGGGGTCCCCCTGCCCCATCAAGGAAAATGCACACTGGAGTTACTGAGGGATTTAGCTTGCAGTATAAAGAGATACCAAGGTTTATTTTGAAAGAAAAGAAGAAGAATGTGTGAGGAAAATACAGTGAACATGCGAATCATATATGGAGATATTACAAGGTCCTATTGTGGAGCTGAGGTGAGAACGGACAAGAAAGAAAGCGAGTAAAGGGTCAGGAAAGCAGGAGGGGAGGTCTCTGTGTGCTTGACGTGGAATCAAGGAGTATTGGGAAAGAGGTGAATGGAAGTTAGATGCAGGACACCCCAGGGCCCTGAGAGTCCCCAGCTAGGACACTTAGGCTCCCCTTAGGCTACTGTATGCTCTCAAAATGAGAGCAGCATGCACAGCCAGACCTTCCACCTACATATGTATTTGACTCTGAACTGGCAAAATTTTATAAAAAAAAAAAAAAAAGCAATGTTCCAAATGCAGTTAAAAAAACTTAAATATACAGCATTTTATATATATTTATATATTATATACTTATATATATATTATGTATTTACATATATTATGTATAATATATGTATATTGCATGTTTAAATTTTTTTAAACTATATCTGGAAACATTTTTAAAAGTATGTATTTCAAGATGTATGTATTTTAAAAAGTATGTATTTAAAAGATGTATTTCAAAAAGCATTAAATGTGCAGTATTTCTATATATATTTATGTATTATATATTTATAATAATATATATATAGTACATTTAATTTGTTTAACTACATCTGGAAACTTATTCTTTTTTCTTTCACAAAATTTTCAGATTCAGAGTCAAATACATATGTAGGTAGACAGGTCTGGCTGGCCATACTGCTCTCATTTTGAGACTACTCAGCAGCTGAGTTTGAGCCTTAGTGTGTACACACACACACACACACACACACTCACACACACACACCTTTAATGTAGGTAGAGAAAGAAATTTACTGATTGGTTTATGTGTCTAACCCACAATTACATACTAGCAGGAACCCTGAAATCCCCAGAAAAGATAATTCACCTATTATCTGAGTATCCAGAGATACTAAGCAAACAGATGGTTCCCGCTATCTGGGCCTCAATTCACCTACTTGCAAAAGAGACACAGGAATCACTTCCTGTGCTATTTGTGCTCTCGTCAGCTGGCTGTGCCATCTGGCACTTGGCCCTGACTTTACTCTTGCCTTTCTGTGCCCTGTTCTGGGTTGCCACAAGGACCAATACCCTCAAAGTTGTATTTCTAGGAATTTCTTAGCACCTATGTTCTTAGAGAGGATGCCCACAGGAGGAAATGGGAAGGTGAAGAAGGAAGAGGTAGCACTGTGGTAGCAGCAGACAATTCTAGGACCCGGGTTCCTGTGGAGGCTGTGTGGCTGGCCGCAACAGCACCAGCAGTCACAAACCCATCAGCCACAGACCCGTCGGCAGCCTTGGCAGCACCATGAACATGGCAGGCAGCACCTGGAGCTTGCAAGCTTCACAGCTTCAGAAGTTTCAGCAAGAAGACCAGCTCCTGGCTCTCAGCAACGTAGGATGGCTGCCATTCCAAAGCAGCCACTGTGGCCGCAGGTGGCCCAGCAGCCCACAGGACATCGTAGGCACAGGGGCTGGATTATCTCATCATTCACGGCTAAGGGTAACGGCACATTCCCACACCTACTAACCGTCCAGTACCTCATCTTCCCTTTCTGCTCCCCCAGCCTCTCTGATGCGTTTATCAGTGTTTCCCCACGATATAACCTCTGTTCACAATACTTGTACTGACTTCTGTTTACCTGGATGGACAACTGGTTAAGATGCAAGGAGCATTTCCTATTTTGAATTTATTTCCTTACTACAATTTATAATTCCAAAATTAGAAAGAACTGGAATGCACGTGGAGTGTCTTACTGAATCCATCACACTGCTAACCAACTTTCACGGTTGATTATGAGGAAGTAGATTCTCTTGGATCAAGGCTTCTCTAAGGACCAACTAGAGAAGTTGAGTAAAAGAAATCACCAAAGCATGCTTGAAACCACTGAGAGCATGTTGATACAGCCAGTATCCCGGAAAGAAGTGAGCCAACCAAGGAAAACCCAACCTTGCACACCCTGTCCAGGGAATTCTTCAGTGGTGCAAAGTGAGAGAGGATACGGGTGCCACACATACAATGGCAAAGCTTCCAGAGACCTCCTGAGATCAGGCTGAAAAGGCATGAGGCACCAACTTCTGCAAGAAGGGAAGTGCAGACATGAGCACAAGACTGGGTACCAGTTTCCTCTGAGGAATTTTCTGATTGCTAAATGGAGAATAGCAAGAAGCTAGACACTGAGCAGAGACTGATGGCGAGGTGCTTTCAATGTATTGATGAAAAAACAGAGAGAGAGAGAGAGAAGAGCATAGAAGAAATAATGAGGGAATATTCCAATAAGTACTTTATAGGCCTGAGGAAGACGGCAAGTCAGACCACCAACTGGGCAGGTGATTTGCTCTTATTCTGACTGCCCACCATGGTTTCTAAAATTTTTTTACGTACAATGTTTTGTATCACATAAAATTACTAGCTATATCTAGTCATGTGACCCCCAAAATGAGTCAATAACAACTAAATCATAAATGATCCACATTTAGGCTTAACAGGTGGGAATTTTAAAGCTTCTCGGGTATCTGTTCAAGAAAACAAATGGTGAGATTGCAAGGTTCTTTCACCAAATGATGGGAATGCATCAAAAAGAACGAAACGAAAACCATAGAATTAAAAATTAAAAAGCCGAAATGAGACTTTTCATGTTAAATTTCAGTAGATAGCTTTAATGAAAAACTAACAACCTTCTGTGAACCAGACGTAGATTGGTTAAAGATATTCTAGAATAAAAATTGACAGGAAACGTGGAAAAGAGTGCGGACACAACTCAGTGAGACCCTGTCTCTACATAAAACACAAAATAGGGCTGGGGATGTGGCTCAGTGGTCGAGTGCCCCTGAGTTCAATCCCCAGTACCAAAAAAGAAAGAATGAACCATACCACTGAAGACAAAGAAACAGACCCCAAGAGCACCAGCCAATTTCTCTCTCCACAGCCACACCTAAATCCTAATTTTCCATAGGAGGAGACAAAAATCAACAAAGAAAAAATAACAAACAACTAGGACTGGGGCTCTTCTGACACTCAAGAATATCATCCTAGGCTGGAGATATTGGTATAGTGCTTGTCTCACATGCACAAGGCCCTGGGTTCAATCCCCAGCACAGAGAGAGAGAGGAGAAAAAAAAAAAAAAAAGAATATTATTCTTTCTGGTAGCTGCCATTTAGAGAATTTTGTTTATTTTGAAATAAATATGATCTACCTCAGTTTCAAGACTTTCCTGATGCCAGACTCTCTCTTTTACAATATTTCAGAAGCATGGTAATCCATGGGGCTATTCTGTCCTTCAAATAAAAAAAAAAATTACTCTAGAAATGACCCCCGAGTTTAGGTCATTTTTCTCTCACATAAATACTAAAAAAGTAAAAAAATAAATAAATAAAAATAAAAAACCATTTCATTCTCCCTGATACACACAGTTTTCCAAAGTGAGATGTTTGTTCCCTGCTGCATAAATGTAAGCCGTAAAAAATACTAAATGGTGACAGCTTTATTCTTCCTGAAATTTACATTAGGTAGTCACTGGGCTATGAAAGGTACAATGTCTAAGACAGAACTCATCAAAAACACAGATATAAAACATATACCTGCCTTGTGTCTCAGAAGGCTGCATGACTTTTATCTCTTCCCATAAATAATGGAGGCATCAGCACATTTATCAGCACACAATAACAAAGCCTGGCCTCCTGGTAATTGTAAAAACACTGAAGCCTGTTATTGACCTTGTGTAAAATATAGGAACAGGACAAAAAGACGAAGAAACTTTTTGTCTGTCTATAGCCACATCCAAAGCCCCTTCACACACTTTGAAAACCATTTACTTTTAAAACGATGTGAAAAGGAGGAGGAAAATATATTGTTGAATAAAGCAACACAGACAAGTTAAATCAAAAAAATCCATCCGCGCACACCATGTCACTCAATGTCCCTTATTTTCCCTGCTGAAGTCGTTTTTCAGATATTTGCATGAAGGGACAGCTCCAAACTTCAGTGACTCACAGTGTTGCTTAATCCATTCTTTCAGGGTGCCTGCTCGTTTTGAAAATGAGTAGCTTCTCTGGATATATTTTCAAAGTGCAAAACCTTTCCTGGGGTTGTTAAAGCACGTGTGTTCTGATTAAATGACGGTGCAAGTTATGAGCAAATATTTATTGATAGACATTGGCAAAAACTTATCATGTCCCCCAACTTATCTTCTGCCAGTTTCCCTGGGCAGGGTTCAAGAAGGACATCACTGGCCAAAGCCTTGATAAGCAGAAGCGTACGTTATGGCTAGGGGACATGGCAGAGGAAAGGTGCAGAGATTATGGTGGCCCAGAAATAGAGGGAGATAAAGCAGGAGAGAAGAAGAGAGGGAAAGGGAGAGGAAAGAAAGGTCTGGAGAGAAGTTAAACGCTCCCCTGGCACAGCACCAGTGACTTACTTCCTCCAACTAGGTCCCACCTTCCAGTGGGCAATCCAGCTCTCAGTGAACTAATCCATCAAATGGATTAACCCCAGTGATGAATTCATGATCCAGTTATTGCCTAAAAGCCCCACCTCTGAACCTTGCTGCATTGTCATCATGTTTCCAATGCATGATTTTGGGGGACATCCAAGATCTCAATAAGAATATTTCAGTTCACCTTACTTCCAAAGGCATCATGATTTTCATGTCAAATCGCTCCATCTGCTATCATGTAAACCTAAATAGAATAAATAAATAAATTAAAAATAAATAAATAAATAAACAAAACAAAACAAAAATGCTCCATGTGCCCGAAGCCAGGTAGAACCCAAGACTCCTTAATTCCTAATATTAACAAGCTATCCAAATTGGCTCATAAAAGAATTGTCTTTTGCCATCCTGGGTACTGGCATCAATTTGAACCAGAAGCAAGAAATGAAAACAATCTTAAAAAATAGTCCATGAGGAAGGAAACAGAGTCAGTGAATTAAATATTACTGAAATAATCCAGGCAATGGACCTCAAAAATAAATAAAAAGGGCAGGATCCGATGGAAGATAGGCTAAAGGGTGAGAATAAGAATATCCTACAAGAAATCTGAGAAGAAAAATGACATAGGACAGAGATAGAGTGTTCACTTTAACCAGGCTGAAGAGAATCTCTTGTAGATAAGATAAAAAATTCAGCCTCCACTATTCACTAAATATTTATTAGAAATTTAGCATGTACCAGAA
This sequence comes from Geosciurus inauris, assembly GCA_004024805.1. Lineage (NCBI taxonomy): Eukaryota > Metazoa > Chordata > Mammalia > Rodentia > Sciuridae > Geosciurus > Geosciurus inauris. The sequence goes on from PVHX01015695.1 coordinate 30,096, forward strand.
TAGGACCACATTGGTAAACTACATCTGAATTAATTCTTGCAAAATCAGTATTTTCTGTTTTTATAAAAGATAAGAAATGGCTCAGAGAAGTTGAACTTGTTCTAAAGAAATGCATTCTCTTAGTTCGATCATACTTCTTTCTCTGACATGAGACAAAATATGAGGGAAAAGAAAAGATGGGAAAAATCCCTACCCTAGTTGAATTTACATTAAAATTATGCATTGGAGATATAACCTAATTTTCTGTAATAAGAAAAGTTTCGCATAAAATAAATTGTTTTCATGATTCTTCCACTTCTGAAAATTAAATTGCTTTTCTAACCCAAGTAAGAAAAAATCTATTAAACTTGATAGCAATAAACCTGATATTATCAAATTTTACTTAAGACGATTTAAAGATTTTTGAAAATTCACTTAAGGGCATATAATCAAAGGAAATGAAATAAATCATATATGATATATGAAGTCCTCTTTAGTTTACCTAGTGTTACTTATTTAGGTTATTTAGGAAAAAAAAATAACCTAAGACTTTTTCCTTTGTTATTATTCTTTGCTATTCTTTCAGATAAATGAGCCATTAGTACATATTTCATCAAAAAACTGTTCATTTTCTGACTCGGTGTCCATGAGTTTACTCAATGTCTGTGGACTGACAGACTGACTCACAGTTTGAGAGTGCTGGGTGCCAGAAATAATATTTATTGTTCTAGAAGAGATAATTACCTGGTAGCTTAAGGTAATGCCATTCCCTTTGTAAAAAATCCTGCAGTCTCACGCTTACTCAGGCATTGCCCAAATCCTTATGGTAAAGAAATTCCAAGATCCGCACCTGGGTCTACACCCCCAACCTTCTCTGATCTCATCTCCATCTTTGCTCTCCCTCAGTCTTTCCAGAGTCAACTAGAAAAGTGTGCTGCACCCAAAAGCCTCTTTCTACACTGCTAAAATCAGGCTTCAGAGGTCCCTTGAAACCTTTCAAACATGCCCATCACATTTATTAACTTCTGGTGAACTTAGAAATCCCATAAGTTTTCAACAGTCTGGTAATATCACAGTATTTTAAAATGCAATATTATTTTGAACTTAACATTAGATTATAGCAAATAAGAAAAATCTCCAAGTTACTGAATTCTCTGAACTGCAAAAAAGAAAAAAAAAAGAAAAAGAAAAATGTTCTCTGGAGAAACAAATAAAAACAAGTAGAAAAAAGTGCATTTTAATTTGCTGATGCAATGGCAAGAGTCCCAGCCAGGACAGGCAATCTGGCTACTGTCAAATGGCCAACAGCCTGAAGATAACCTGTTTAGGGAATCTGCTCATCTGGAAATCAAGTAAGTGTTTCAAAGAAGCAAAAAGAAGGTAGAGTGAGGCTTTCAGATACAGAACTGGTAAAAACAAAGATAGCTAACAGAACCACATAGACTCTATGATATTTGCTGGCACAAAAGCAGCAGGCTTCCTGTTTTGACAAGAGAGCAATCTACTATTGTATTTTGGAAGGTTCCTTGTTACTTCCAACTGGAGAATGCACCATCTTGAAAATAACCTGGGGGGTGGGATGACTACTACCAGTCCTGGTTTTCTCCCTATTTTTTCTAATTTTTAAAAATCGCTTTCAAAACTTTTGTTTATAAAAATATATGGACAGGAATTCCCATTTTAACCATTTTCAAGTGTACAGTTAGGTGGCATAAAAGACATTCACATTGCGGTACATCCCTCTTTTTTTTTCCCCCTTTACACTTGTAAATAAAACATTACTATGATACTGTCTGTGTTAACACACTGGATTCAGCTGAGTCACACACAAGGAAGCAGATTAAGTACACTCAGAACTTTCCTAGGGAGTGCTGTGACCACAGACTTTAATTTCCCAGGTGATATGTACAACACAGTGGCATTGCAGAGCCTGGTCATTGAGACACCTGAATCCACTTTCGGTCACCTTTACTTACCTCCCTTTACTTGTCCCTTGTTTCTTCAAAGTTTTCTGTTCCCCACCACTAAAAAACAAAGTATGTTCCTTGGAGCATCAGTGGTGGCAATGTTTTGAGCTGTTACCCAGGAAAAGAGTATTTGATTAATGCATTTGGACTCATTTAGATTAAACTGGTTTCCTTTCTGACGAGTTTCTTAGAACTTCTCACTTTGGGGGGTGGGTGTTGTCAGACAGGTGGTCTCTAAGTTTCACAAAGATACCTCACTAAGTCTACTATTTCCTTAGAAGACTTTAGATCAACTTTCCAATGGAGCACACCTTAGAAAAGACAAGGTGATAGCTCTACAGACCTGGTGTTCTGATTTTTACATCTTTTGGCACTGTATTAGGTCGTTTTGCATTATTATAATGAGATACCTGAGGCTGAGTACTTTATGAAGAAAGGTTAATTGTTTAGCTCACAGTTTTAAAGGGCATGGGGCTGATTTCTGCTCAGCTCTGGCGAGGGTCGCCTGGACTGCATCTTACCAAGGTCAATTGCATCATGGTGCAAGAATGTGTAGGAGGAAGAGGGCAAGACAGAAAGTCACAAAGAGCACAGGGATCAGAGTTACTCTTTTGTAATAATCCACCTCTGGGCCTGCCTTGCTCCACGGCTTCTGAGGGGAACACCCATGACCTAATCTCCTAGGACCAGCCCCCACTTCTAAAAGGCTCCATGCCACCTCCTAACACTGCCACACCAAGTACCACGCTTCCAGCACACGAGCTCTGAGGGACAAACCACATCCACACCCTCGTATCCCACACCCAAAACATTTTTTAAAAAATATTTGCTCTGATATTTCATCCCTTTTCACATCCGCCATCTTCATCCTGAACCACCCCCCTGGTTCCTGCTGCAACTTTATGCCATTTTCCCAATTTTTACTTTCAAAACTTCCCTCTCTTCAAAAGCATCTAGGACAGGATGCATGTGAATTAAGTGAGAAGGAGAAGAGAGAATTCATGAACCTAAATCTTAAACAGAAAACCCCAAGCATACTGAAAGAGTGCTTCACAAGAGAGGAGAAACAGGAGCATGTGCGGGACGTCACTCCAGCAAGGTCCTAGAGGGGCCATCCAGAGTGCCCTCTGCGGACCCCAGCCCTGGGGACCTCAGCACAGCACACGAATCTGAAGAGAAGACTAGATCCATCTTTCCCCTGTTTCTGGGCTCTTTCTATTTTGTCCCCCATCCCTATCCTACCCCACCACTACTTTAAAGAACAGATCCTAGGAGGAGATCAGTGAAAAAGTCTACTCTGTCTGAAGAGCGAGACAAGTCTTAGACCGCTGCCAGTGCCCAGTGACTGGATCGTGAGCTTCTCAGGACGGCTGACAGCATACCTCTTGGTCTTCAGCACATTGACACAGATCCACGGACGTTTGATAAGAACGAGACTCTCTGCCCCCTCAGCAATGTTATGTGCAGTACACTTTGTGGTAGGTAACTAGCCAAACCCACTGGTATTGGAAAGACTTTACAAGAAAACACCAAAGACACTTGAATAGAGTACCATAATCTATTGCTGAAGTGATTGTTGAAGTCAGAAATCCAAAAGCAGAGCCTCTTTTAATGTCCACCTAGGCTCCCTGGAGTTTTAGAAAATGGAAAATTTTCTTTCTTTCTACTATCAGGGGTGGTGGTGTTTGGGCAATATCTTAACTGTCCAAGACCATTATCTTCCTGAAGTAGGAGGCTGGTGAGGGGAACTTGGTTAAGGCTGAGTTGAAACTCTCCCCAGGTCTCCCTCTCTTCATATTATTGCTGAAGCCTGGCCACTGGCTCTTGCAGGGGCTCTTGGAGCACTACCAACCCCAACCTTGGAAATCTTTTCTCTATTTTTCTCTCTGTCTGAGTCCTTCTGTCCTAGCCATCAACCCCCTCTTGGGTTGGTTTCAGTCACCAGTGACTGGTGATTATGCAGTCACTTCTGCAAGTAAAATCCAGAGACACCTAGGAGGAAGGGTCATTTGAGGGTAGCACTTGCCTTTGACCCTAAAACCAAGTCTTCACCACAGACAAGTGTCCTGAATTTGACTGTGTCCTGTAAAAAGTCTTGGCCTCGGACACCTGTGATGGTGACCTTATTTGGAAATAGGGTTTTTCCAGAAGTAATCTGGTTAAGACCAGGGTGCAATGGCCTAGGGTGGGCCTGATCCCCGTCCCTAGCATGCTTAGTGAGGGAGATGTGAAGGCACATCTGAGGCCAGAAGGAAAAAAATCCATACGAAAACAAAGAACGAACCTGAAGTGATGTAAGTATAAACCAAGGAATGCCAAGGGTTCCCCCAGAAGCCCCTGGAAGCTATGAATGGTTGCAGAAGGAGCTTTTCCTTGATGCCTTCAGAAGAAGCTGAGCTAGTACTCTCAAACTCCTGGCTGCAGACTTTCAGCCTCCAGCACTGTGAGAGAACCTGTTTGTTTATTTGTTTTTAAGACACCTACTTTGAGAGTTTGTTGTAGTGGCACTAGGAAGCTCTTCTAACAAGTGTGCGCCAAAGTCTATTGGCATGAAAATTTGACAAGAAATAATCTGGAAAGAATAAAACTCAGATTAATATCCTAATACATTAGGATCAGGGATGTATTCTGACAGAGAAAACTGCAATGAGGGAGAGAAGCCTGCAGAGGCAGGGACCAGGGTAGGAAGCACCTCTTGCTTCATGCTAAAAACCCGGAGCTGAGAGCTAAGAGGCATCGTGGCTAAGTTTTCATTTATGACACTTTAACATAGAAGATGAATTGGAAAGCAACAGGACTTTGTGCCCAAGGACTGGACTTGGAAACTGGCTGAGCCCCATGGACTGCAGAATCAGCCTGGGAAGGGTGAAGAGACAGAGGGTGAGCTGTCACACGGCGCCCTCTAGAGTCACGTGAGGCTAGTCAGTGACTGCAGGGTCTCTGCAGCGAGGTGCCGAGTTCTGTCATGTAAGATGTCGGTGACTCTCCTCCTCTTCTGCTACAGGTTTGCCCAGAGTGCTGAACTCATTTATTTAGTCAAGGATGACGTTCATTTCCCTTTGGCCCCTAGCTCATGTCTACATAGTGCCCTCTTTTCTCTGCCTAGTCCTAATTTTTCTTGACTTAACAACCCCTGGAGTAGCCAAGTAAGTGGGCGTCTTTAGCTCTGCTCATTTGATAAAGGGTGATGTTGCTTTCCTCAAACACAATTTTTTACCAGGCTATATTTTTATTACATCTCAAACTGTTCTCTTCCTCCAAAAAGGTACATCAGCAGAAGAGATTGCATGCTGAGTGGGGTAGGTCAGTCATCCCCTGTGTGATGTAAGCTCCAATAATGTCTAGGGAGTCTCACATTCAAGAACATTTTGCTTTTGATTAATACAATGCTTTGTTTTGTTCAGGCAAATTAAAACGTTTGATCTCTTTTCCATAGCAAGAGATGATAAGACTTGCAACATTAAAAATATGTTAGTGAGAACTCAGGTATGCCGTGACAGAAATTCAACCAAATGGAGTGAAAAGAGAGGAATACCTTATCTTATGATAACTAGAAATTCAGGGGTTAGAAGTAAAACACCTAAGAATCTCAAATAAAAATTTTCAGTGGAGAAATTTGCAAGAATCCAAATGGAGTCACTTTTGTGAAGCCCTCCCCCATAAAATACACAAACAGCCAGGAGGGGGTGAAACAGGAGACTTCCTACACATCTTCCTGATACAAACTATGCTCAAAGGCCACTATGACCTCGCACAGAAAACACCTCTGCCAGAATAAATACCTGCAGCTTCCTGTTCAGTGTTGGGCTGGAGTCAGCCTGGTTGTTCATCCTGCTCAAGGATAATTGTTTTAAAACATCTTCATTTCACCATTAAGACTTTCCCCTTGCCGACAAAGGGGAATGAAGAGAAGGGAGAGAGTTAAGAATATGGAAGACGGGAATGAATCAGGCATTCCTTTCCTGTGCTCATACATGAATGCATGACCAGTGAAACTCCATGTGATGTTCATCCACAAGAATGGGATCCCGAGTTGAATAAGTTATACTCTGCGCATGTATGATATGTCAAAGTACCCTCTCCCGTCATGTATATCTAAAAAGAACAAATAAAAAATAAATTTTAAAAAGAGGCATAAGGGAAAAAACAAACAACAAAAACTCTCTCCCTATATGCTCACAGTTCATCATGGCTCTTGGATCTCCATCACCACGCTCTGCTCTTCCCAAAAATATATCATTATTCTTTAGAGAACCTCTCTCTGAGGGTTATTTAGATTGACAGGAAGAAAAAAGAAACACTTAAGATCTTCCAATGATACTTCTGGTTGTTTCTCACTTTTCTTCTTCCACATCTGGGTCACTTTTCTTTCTATTTTATTGTCATTCTTTTCTATTGTGAAACTGTTGAGTCACGTAATACAGGCATGGACGCTGACTTTTTTTTTTCCCCCAGTGAAAATCATTCTAATTTAGAAGCAAGGGAAAAAAAGAAAAAAGCATTTCTCCCCCAAATAGCCATCTAGTCTTATATAAAGTTTCTGAAAAGTATCGTAACTAAGTCTTTTGGGACCTGCATCTTTTTCTGAACCAACAGCTATGGCTGAGAGATTGCCATTGACTAACCAAACCAACATGCATAGCCAGAGCAGAGACACCTTAAAAGAGGAGAAGGGATATTACCAAGGAGCGGGGGACATGCTGAGCTGAAAACAAGCAGAGGAATCTTCCTTTAGTGTTCTGAATCCCAGACAAGTATGAGAACACTGCAAGTTTCTGCCAGCACAGTAAGTCACAAGGAATACAGGCAGACAGCCCTCTGGGGCCCTACAAAACAATAGAGACCAGGCCACATTCTTAACTTCCAAGCTAAAATTTCTAACAGGAAAGTAAGCCCAGGTGTGCAAAGCCCACTCTTCTTCATCCAAGCTGAAATGTGTGTGTGTGCACACGCAACATGAAAATAAATGCAAGTACAGAAAAGTCTCACGGCAAAAGTGGTTTCTCCAGAGTCTTGTGAACTCAGAGTTCTTCATCCTGAGAGCTTTGTTTTATCCATCAGGGGGCATCACAAATCTTCAACTCTTTTGCATGTTTACAAAAAAAAAAATAAGCAAATAATAAAATACTATAAAGAGAAGGACAAGTGTGCCATTCTTTGCTGCTTCTGGCAGATTTTCTCACCTCCAGAGACAACTTCTGTTTTCTGCAAACTTCCGGAATGTTTCGTTTGTACCATGTGTAATAGAGTTAGCACATTCTGTCTTGAAGTCTCAATTCTTATATTTTTACATATCCTGTTTGGGAAATTTGGGGATAGCATCTACTCAGAAGCTAGCAGCAATGATCTTGAACATCTACTATGTCCAGTTGTGGGCTAATTGAGTGTTGCTCGAATCCCACCTAGGAGATTACATCTGTCCTGAGATGACAAAAGGGTGGGTCACAAAGGTAGACTCCTTGTCACTGAGCAACAGCTAATAAGGGGCAGAGCCAAGATTTGAAAACCCTGTATGTTGTCCTAAGTAAGGGTCAAGATCAGAGAAAGGGAACCCATTCAGATGACCATGACTATAAGCCAGGGGACAGAAAATAGACGGACTACAGTGATAGCAATAAAAGTGGGGAACACTAACTGAATTTTAGAATATTTCAAGGTGGCATCTGCTCTATCCATGCAATGTCCCAACCTTTTACAAGTACCTGGATGGGAGGTGGGGACTTAGGGTGGGTAATGCCATAGGACAGTTTATTTATCCCTCTTCCCCCTTGAAACTTTTTCCTAAAACTCTCAGGCACTATGTACCTTTTTCAATGTAATTTAATATTTTATTTTTGTAGAGCAAGAATTTGAATCCAGGGCCTTATGCATGCTGGGCAAGCACTCTCCCACTGGGCCTATCCTCAGCCGGTACTCAATAGCTTTAGAGCATGAAAGAACTTTTAAGAGAGACCTTTGGATGTGCTAAGCCCTCAGGGCTCAGGTTGGAGCAAGAGCCTTGGAGAATCCAGCAGTTCACCATTCTGTGGAGAAGAAATCCAAGGACTCTGAAGACAGACCCAAGTTTCCCCACTTCCCTTAGCTGTGATGGTGAGAAGCGTGTAGGTCACTGGCCCCTGCTGCCCCCTCTGACCTTTGCCTTCTGCTTCCACATTCATATTTCTGACTATAAATATACTCTGGATAAACGAGTAACTCTCCCCAGTGATGAATGCCAACTTACATGCAGAGGTAACTTCTTGGAAGGCACGGATCCCTTTAAACTGTATTAATGAATAACACATTAAGGTTGAGGAAATCTTGTAAAATTTTCAAAACCAAATTTAACTTTCCTAGGACGATGATACTCAGTCACCCATTAAAGTGGTAGTAATTGTCTATTAGTCCAATGTCATTCTAATGCCACAAGAAGGCTCGATGTTAAATGGTTTCTATTCTGGGGACCATTTTCAGATTGGAGTTGGAAAAATAAAATAGACAAATTTGTAATGGACTGCATCCAAGATCTCCAGCTGGAGTGTTCCATGTTACGTAGTGTCTTCAGGATATATTTCCTCCCTCCCCTCCTTCCTTTCTTCTACTCCTCTTCTGCCTCTGCCCCTCTTATTTTTCCACCCTCTTCTCATTCTTAACATTTCTTTATGTTCTTTCCAGAATAACCCAGCAGAGGGCGAATGTTCTTTGCTTAATTTTTAAAAACCTGGAGGGGAATGAGTTCTTCCAGCCTGCCTTTCTCTTCCTGCCTGTGACCGACATTAGACATTCCCATTTTCCTGGGTCCCTAAGTGCATTTCTCTTGCAGATATTCATAGTTACCAAGATCATGATGCAAGAAACAAAAATCTCTCTGTCTTTTTTTTTGCACCAATAACTTGTTTGTTTCTTTAAAAAAATGTGCTTCATGAGACAACAATTTAAAACCAGTTAAGAATGAAGTATCTCCAAGTCTCATTTTAGGTTGCTATAAAACTCCTTCCCCTAAATGTCTACATAATGCATCAAATAGTAAGGCAAGAAAATCAGACTGGTAAATCACTAGTACACCAGGAGAGACTGAATGGTATTACAAAGACAGTTAGGTGAAAGTCCATAGATGTTACGGCTTGATTTTAATCAGCATAATGAGGTTGCTTTGTGTTTTTTTTCTGAGAACAGTCATTTATTTTGCTCTCTGCAGAGAAAGCTTCTGGAATTACATGTAAAGATGCCGGAAGCTTTGGGGCATCAAACTACTCTTTTAATTAGTCTTTAAATTAGAGAAAATGCACACATACCTTTGTGCTGCTCATAAAAAGATGATAAAAAGAAATGTAACTCCTGTGGAGTGAACTCATTTCAAGGTTCAGAATTTCATCTGTTGCTATCTCGCAGGCCCAGCCTTAATCGAAAATGTGTTTGACGACTTTTAGTAGTATATTTATTCTCAGTTATTTGTTAGGTTGGTTGGTTTTAATTTCATGAAGAGTAACACAGTGCCTTAAAGTTTTAGTTGTAGAGAAATACACAGGGTAAAGCAAAAGCTATTTACTCATTCACGGAACAGGGACACAGTGCTCCTGCATGGCTGTGGTGCCCTGTGCTGGGTGGTGGTTATCTGATCGTTTCTATTAGGTTCTCTTCTAAAATGGAGAGGCCAATTTACAGTCTTATAAATAGTAGATTGATGTACTCATTTCTTTCCTGTTTTAAGAATGTGGCAGATTACTAGTTTGTGAGATTTTTATCTATTTAATGAGCCCAAAGAAGTCCTGATTTGCTTTATGTGGCTTTTCTCAGATTACTCCTTGACTTGAGCATAATTTCATCTGTAGTGCTTATTTATATTTCTTAATAAGTAGTTTGAATGTCTAGGAAGTCTTTAAGAAGTCTAGAGTTAGGCCTTTGTCTCTTATATATACTATGAAGGTAATCACTATATTGAATAAGCAGGACTCCGGGACTTAATTAAAGTCAGTATTTTCTTCCCAATTTTTCATTTTCTGTTTATTCTCTGACTCATGTTCTTTCCCTCCCTGAGCAAAAGCTTAGTAAACGTTTAGATCATGCAAACTGTATAGATTCAGAAAGCACCAAGAGTATGCGGATCATGCAGAATTAGAAAGCGCAGTGATTCATTTGATAGTCAAAGATCCGGGGTTGTTTTAATACTCTGGCTTGTGTTGGAAAGAGAAGCTTCTGATTAGAAATCAGAGTGTGGTTGGGTTTTCATTCATTTTCTACTCTCCTCTGATGGCTTGCGTCAGGTCCTGGCCCTGTGTGGCTGAGGTATGGAGGAGGAAGGAAGAGCTGAGGGAGGAGTTCAGAGGCTCTTCATTGATGAACACTGTCACAGGAGGGACTCTTGCCCTCTTAGCTTGGCAGATTCTCAAGTCAGACCCTCCTGTGGCTGTGCATGGGTTCTCCTGGGATTTCTTTTCTTTTGACGTGGAGCCCTGCAGGCCATCTCTAGGATATATCACTCTCCTAACCTAACTCATGGATCCAGGCACACTGCCCTGGTACATTCTGGGAGAAAAATCAAATAGTACTGCAACAGCAACTCCTATGCCTGACCAGGTCAGCTTGTGAGCTCAGTTCTCAGTCTGGACAGGTCTCCTCCAAATGCACCAGATAGATTTTCCTTTAGATCTGAGCAAAGCCCCTCTCACTGGTCTTGAAGCAAGGAGACAAGGGTGGGGTTTTAGGACAGCAGCAGTTACTCCCAGATATTCCCTGGACAAATACTTTTTTGGGTCTCCATTTCACTCTTCCCCATCCTACCAACAATAACTACCCAGATCCTTTTTTTTTTTTTTTTTTGGTACTGGGGCTTGAACTTAGGAGTACTCGACCACTGAGCCACATCCCCAGCCCTATTTTGTGTTTTTATGTAGAGACAGGGTCTCACTGAGTTGCTGAGTGCCTCGCTGTGGCTGAAGCTGGCTTTGAACTCGCGATTCTCCTGTCTCAGCCTCCCTAAGTGCTGGGATTACAGGCTTGTGCCACCGCGCCCGGCTCCAGATCCTTTTATGATGCAAGTTAGGGATTAAAAGATGTGTCACTTGTATTCAGCCATCTGCTTGGAATGTTTATATTTTGACATGACATTCATTTTTGAGTATCTATTATATCTTGGATTCATTGGTCTGCCTCCAATTTAATAGCATGTTACACAAATACTTATTTGGTATTCTTTGTCATGCAAACTCTTAAAAATTGTAACAAATAAAGCATTGCAGTGTTTTCTCTGAGATATGTATTTTATTGAAGAAAATTCTCCTCATCCCAAGGTAATACAAGTAGTTTTCTATAGTTTTATATGTTATTTACTGATTAATTTGTTTGCATTTAAATAATAAATCCATCTGGGGTTTATCCCCTGAGGAGGGGAAAACAAAGACTTGCAATATCAGAACATTTTATTTTTGCCTGGTGCATTCGGCTGGCAGTCTTACATGTTTTTATATTTTAAAATACATTGCACAGTGAATGTACTGTGGAGTTCTTATGATGCCCAATAGTTACAAAGTGAAATAATAGGCCAGGAGAAGTGGCACATGCCTGTAATCTCAGCAACTTGGAGGCTGAGGCAGAAGGATCACAAGTTTGAAGCCAGCATCAGCAATTTAGTGAGGCTATAAGCAACTTAGTGGGACTCTGCCTCAAAATAAAAAAAATGAAAAGGACTGAGAATGTGGCTCAGTGGTAAAGCACCCCAGGGTTCAATCCCCACTAACGAAACATAAAATAATGCCAATTTCCTTCTGATAAGCTAAAGGAAATTACACTCAGACTAAAACCATAATGAGAATATGCCACAGTATGCTATCTATACCACATTTATCTAACAACCAGTCCTTGTAAGGATGAAGACTTAATTAAAAATTACACAGCAATCTGTTAGCTGGAAGTTTGAGGTCAGGCTAGGCAGATAAAAACTCAGAAGTTCCTTTCCCATATGTTTGAATTACCGTGTGGATTCAGGAAGAATTTATGTGACCGCCGATTGCACACATTTCAAAGGAAATACAAGATGGTTTTAAGGAAAGCCACATGGTCCACCAAAACTGATTCTTCATGCTCTCACTTGAAAGAAGGTAAAAGTGCGATCAATATTCAGGAAATACTGGTTTGATGGCTACAAGAAGATAGGTGAGGAAAGAAGGGCTGAAGACCGCAGGGGGCCAAACACATTCCAAATTTCATACCCATTAAACTCTGATCCATTGCAACAAGCGACAAACAGGAAAACAATTCTAACAGGTTCCCTTTTAATTTTCCTCTCAAGGAAATATAAAAACCACCAAGTGATATCAGTTCTTTTCTTGGACTACAATGTAAGAGAACTCATGTGTCTCTGGCCTCACTCTTGAAGCTGCAGGCTGAGCTCAGTCCTCTCCAGACCCAAGACAGCTGACAGCTCTCTCTGCCACTCTGTTCTCTGTTTTCCAGCCACCTGAGGAGCTGCCCCAGGGCCTCCTGTGGAGGGAGACTCCTGCATCTGGCTCCCATCCATCCTGTTTCTGCCTGAAAAGCCTTGCAGGAAGCACCCCGGCCAGACACTTGTGCAAGAGCAATAATCATAGAAAAGAGGCACCAGTAATAAAAACAACTATTTTCCTTATTGTATATTTATTGTATGTGCCAGGTGCTGCCTGTGAATTGCCTTGTGCATGCGTCCCTACACCTTGATGAGGTAGGCACTCACATCACCCCCAGTTTTTGAACAAGTGGTCCAGATGGTGAGGACACAACTCCTAAGTACAGGATGATAGAAAAGTCAGGGCCCCTTCTCTGCCCCACTGGGTTCTGCTTCTCCCGCACCCTTGGGAACTATAGTAGAAAAGATGTTACATGGCACCTTCTGTTATGCTTTCTATCTTTAGTGTGAAAGGACAAACGAGTGAAGGAAAGAAATGATGTGGTTAAAAGCTATTCTCTGAGATCTGGGCCAAAGCTAAGAGGACTCATGCATGGTACTGGGCTTGTTGAAGAGGTGAGTACCAGACCTCTACTCCCCGGGAGTCCAAAGAAGCTCAGTGAATTAATTCTGCCTCATGCCCTGTGTCTTGGCAGCCTGACTGGCAGGCTCCCGTGTGGTCTCCAAGATGCTTCACAAGCTAGCTCCTCAACATCCAAACACAAAGCTCTTCTGAGGGGCATCCCACGTCACAACAGAGGCTCAGAATTCAGAATTCAACCTGAAGAATGACAGACATGGAATTGGCATCAAATTTAAGACAGATTTGAAAATTTTCAGTAGCCACCCAGATTGAGAAAATATTTGTAGGACTGTTCTGCAGCATTTTAGCAAAACAAAAACAAGAGGAACAGAAATGCAAAGATCTGAATTTGACTTTTTCTAAAAAAACAAAAAACAAAAACCAAAAAAACTTGTTTCAGATTGCATTTGCCTGCTTGGCAGAAAAACAAAAAACAAAACCAAAAACACTGTTTCCAAGCTCTCCAGTGGTGACTCAACAAGAAAAGTGGGATTTACCTGACTTTATAAGTGATACTGTGAGAAGAGAGAATTTGTTTATGGGCTTATTTTATTCATTCATCATTCATTCATTCAACAAACATTTCTGGAGGTTCCTCTTAGCACAGAGTCTCTTTATAGCTGCGGGAGTATAAATGCAAACAAGAGGGGAAAATTCTCTGCTTTAATGAGATGATGTTATAATGGAGGTTACAACTAATAAACGCATAAATGAAGAGAATGGCATGTGGCAGGTGACATGTTACAAACAGACAGCAATAAATATAGGAGAGTGGCAGCAAAGAGCTGGGGGCCTAATTCAAATTGAGCAATCAGATGCATTTATCTAAGGTTAAAAATGAAACTTCAAGAAAAGGATGGAAATAGCCAGAGAGACTCCCGGAAGGAAAGAATGCCAGAGAAAGAAAAACTATTGTACAAAAGGTCTGAGGTCGCAGGCACAGAGGCAGCTGGTGTGACCAGCGCCCACGGAGGGAGAGATGTAGCTCAGGAAAGGGCGCTGGGGAGTTGGGACAGCCACACTGCACTCCCGTACTCCAACACCTGAGCGATGTGAGCATTTGATTATAACTTCAATAGCAAACTGCTGAAAACTTTTCCATAGAGTGCTCGTATAACTTAGCATCCATTCTGCGTATTTTAGAGAAAGGTATTTTTCCTAATGAAGACATCAGGACAGAAGATAATCTGGGGCCACCCTAAATGAAGTGGGGCACACGTTCACCCTGGCTTTGCTGAGTTGAGCAAAGACCTGATGGCAGTTGTGAAGGGACTGCCGGGTGTTGTTGAGGGTCAATTTCTTCATGAGTCCAGCAGTGCAAGAGTCCGCTGTGATAAATTGGTCATAGGGAAGATTCTATTTCATTCCACAAATGCATATGAACCATGCAAAGAATGGTGTGCTTGGAAGTGCAGGCAACAGGACTTGCCATGAGAGGGCAGAAGGCACTTGGAGATGAGGGCTGATGGAAAGAGAAGCTTCAGGGACAGCAGCTCCAGGGTTCTGACTTCAGCAATTCCACAGGGCACCACTTTCACAGCGATGGGGGTGAGGCAGCTTGGGGCAGGCACAACTGTACCTCCGGGCAGGTACAGTTCCATTCATCCTAAGTGAGTGACACCCATCAGCTGTCCCTGGTCCCTGTGGAGCTGGGATGGAGGGGGGGTGTGAATTCAGGGAAAGAAAAGTCTGGAGCTATGAATGTCATCTCTCCATAGACAGCAGTGTCATGACACATGCCTGGCCTTTGTAGCTTTCTCTGACCTTTAGGATCCATAGGCAGGTTTAAAAGGCCAAGGGCAGACTCAGTGCAAGATTCCTCCGAGTCTGTCCCGTCATGCTCTGCAATCAGAATCAGCCTGCTGTTTGCAAGTGACTGGACTTTGGAGGCCACTGTGGCAGATACTTTGACAGGGCACATGGTAGGGCTGTGGCATCTGCACTGTGAAAACGTACCCAGCAGGGAAGCTGGCTTAGCCCAGTCTTCCTCCTTGCAGGAGTATCACATGGCTCTCCACCGTGGCAGAGGAGCAGGCTGCAGAGTTTCTGAGAATGTGAGGGGTGGAGGTGGGAGAAACCCCATGCTGGTGCCTTTCCTTAGCACCTTAACTTCGTCACCAGTGTCTTGATGGCATAAGCCTCTGTAATGTGATTGTGACTGCATCTTTCTTTTCTTCAGCTTCATGCAATGCTCTGTGACACTGTGCATCTCAACACTAGCATCCAGGGGAACCACAGCAGCAGCTTACTCTAAGTGTGCACTCCTGCAGAAGATGCGGATTCAAGGGGTTATGTTTGCAAATCTTCAATTTCACCAGCACCTCGGTTACTTCTGAAATTTTTCAAATCATGTTTTTATTATTTTATTTTAAATTTTTAAATTTTTTTTAGTTGTAGATAGGCACAATATCTTTACTTATTTATTTTTATGTGGTGCTGAGGATCGAACCCAGTGACTTATGCATGCAAGGCAAGCGTTCTACCACTGAGCTACAATCCCAGTCAGGCATAGTGGCGCATGCCTGTCATCTCAGCATTTAGGGAGGCTGAGACAGGAGAATCAAGAGTTCAAAGCCAGCCTCAGCAATGGCAAGGCGCTAAGCAACTCAGTGAGACCCTGTCTCTAAATAAAATACAAAAAAATAGGGTTGGGGATGTGGGTCGGTGGTTGAGTACCCCTGAGTTCAATCCTCAGTACCAAAAAAAAAAAAAAAA